>VWZZ01002927.1:0-27541 GCA_013399095.1 Psophia crepitans
ACCCTTGTGATTCTGTGACAAATGATTAAAACCACACTGACCATAGTAGCACATAGTTCGAGTTCAGCTAGCGTAAGTTTATTCCTTGAACTGTAAGTCTTTGTATCCTTTTATAGAAAAAGATTAAGAAATAATTTCTAATTTACTTTTTATACAAGATCTGCTATTTTGTCTATATTGATAGTTTCTCTTATTTGTTATAGCTCTAAATTAAGCGTACCTTGTTCTTGGCTTCCTTTTTTTCTGGGGACCTGACTCTTATCTCCAGCCAAGTTGTCAATACATCTCTGAATCCCTTCTGTAGTGAGTGAGTTGCTACATTTTGGCCCAAGTTTGATTTCCAAACAGACTACATGTATAGCCAGTGTAGTTACAGTGCTCACAAACAGAAGGAATCTTCATGCTTTAAAGGGAAGACTGAGTCCTCCTGACTGACCTCATCTTAGTGCCATGAGTTTCCCACTCCTATGTTTGCTCTTTCTTCTTGGGAAAAAATGAGGGAAAAACAGTTATTGAGCTTAATGATAGGATCAGCCCCAACCTTAGATGACACAGCATCCAGGAGGCTTTCTCACCATTACACTCTACTCAGATCAAGTAAGTGACTCCTAAGAACAAACTCAAATAAAAGGAAGAAACAAAAGCAAACCTCCCACCCTCCTCCAAAAAACAAACAAACAAAAACCAAAAAGAAACAAACAAAAAACAAACAAACAAAAAAAAAACACAAAAAACCCCCAAACTAAAGAAACCAGCTCGGACTGCCCATTCCAATGTCAGTTGCAAGATAAACTTCAGCAATCAAGTTCTAAATAAATACTAGTAAAATGATCATTTGAAATACATCATAAGCTTTTTCATTTCATTAATCTGTGTGTTGTGTAATCCACACTAAAAATTGGCAATTACTTTCCACCTCTCAATAAAGATTCAATACGAGAGTGTTTTAGTGACTGTTCAAATTATTAAACTATTTTTTAAAAAAAAGGTGCATGTGTATCATTATCAAATATAAAAAATAGTAGAAATTTGTCAAAATAAATGAGCAATCATATTTTCATTACTTATCCTTGCTATTTCAAATGTTTTTGTTTGTTTGCTAATTCAACAAACTTCAATATTTTACAATCTTCGAGACACTAGTTGTTATGACTTAAAGAAGATATAATTATTGCTATAATAGCGTACTATTTAACAGATTACAAAATCTAGCATATGTTACTGCTTATGCTGCCTTTTGAGTAAGATTCCAGGTATGTAATAAATTTAGACAACTAGTATTTGATCTAGAAATCTTTATTCTTTCAAGGAGTTCTTACTGAGATGAGCTCTTTTACTACCTACAGTTCTCAAATTTGTCAACAGCTGACAAAGATCAACTGAGGAACAAGCAGGACATCTGTCAAAAAGAAAGCATTTTGACTATAGCTTGTAATATTGCACATGACAAATGCATAACAGTTCTGTTATTCATCATTAATAATGCATTGTTAATTAGCAAGCTGCACTGTAAATCACTCTTTTTTCACAGCTCTCTAGGGAGAGGAGTGACAAGATGGGAGAAGAACAACTCTGTAGACACCAAGGTCAGTGAAGAAGGAGAGGGAGGAGGTGCTTCAGATGCTGGAGCAGAGATTCCCCTGTAGGCCATGGAGAAGACCATGGTGAGACAAGCTGTCCCTCTGCAGCCTGTGGAGGAAGGATGATGGGGAGCAGATATCCACCTGCGGACTGTGGAGGACCCCATGCTGGACCAAGTGGGTACACCCAAAGGAGGCTGTGACTCTCTGGCATGCTGGAGCAGGCTTCTGGCAGTACCTGAGGACCCATGCAGAGAGTAGCCCGCACTGGAGCAGGTTTGCTTTCAGGACTTGTGACCCCATGGGGGACTCACGCTGGAGCAGTTCATGAAGAACTGCAGCCCATGGGAAGGACTCACATTGGAGAAGTTCATGGAAGACTGTCTCCCGTGAGAGGGACCCCACACTGGAGCAGGGGAAGAGTGTGAGGAGTCTTGCTCTGAGGAAGAAGCAGCAGCCGAAACAACATGTGATTAACTGACCACAACCCCCATTCTGCATGCCCCTGTGCTGCTGAGGGGGTGGAGGGACAGAAAATAGGGAGTGAAGCTGAGCCCGGGAAGAAGGGAGAGGTGGGGATAGGTGTGTTAAGATTTGGTTTTACTTGTCATTATTTGACTCTGATTTGTTTGGTAATAAATTAAATTAATTTTCCCAAGTTAAATCTATTTTGCCCATGACAGTAATTGGTGATGATCTTAAAGGTCTTTTCCAACCAAAGCAATTCTATGGTTCTATGATCTCTCCCTGTCCTCATCTTGACCCACGAGCTTTTTATTATATATTTTGTACCCTCTAGAGCTGAGGAGGACAGTGATAGAGCAGCTTTGGTGGGCACCTGGAGTCTAATGAGGGTCAACCCACCCCACAAGGACAAACCTATGTCAAGTCAGAATAAAGTTTGTATAGTCATTTATCCTATTCTTAGCTACTGCTGCAGGAGGAATACAGAATGGATAAAGTACAAAGCACTGGTATTTCTTTATTAACTCCAATACTTTATCACTTGAGGATTTCTTAGAGATGTTAAATTCTTGTTAAATATCATTTGATGGATTTTTTTCCTTCTGTTTTTCTCTTGTACTTAGTATTTATTTTTGCCACTGATGTTAGTTTCATTCATCTTCTAGTACCTTTGTTTCTTAGGAGTCCCCATTCTCCAGTTCCAGCAGCTTACCATGCTTTCTTCTGCTGCATCTTTGAAATATATGAAGAAAAGTTGTACTTGAAACTCGTAATTGAAAGTAGTGTGGTAGGTCATTTAATGGAATATCTCTTATTTTGTTGAAATACATGACTGGAGTGATACAGTGTCCAGTTTTGACTCCCGGTAGAAGAAAGACCTTGATAAACTGGAGTGCATTCAGCACAGAGCAACCACAATGGTCAGGGCTTGGAGCACTTGCCCTGAAAGAGAGTGTGAGTGAGCCAGTTTTGATCAGTCTGGAGAGGAGTTGTCTTTGGGCAGACATAACAGCAGCCCTCATAGCTCTGAAGAGGTTGTAAAGCAGATGGAATCAGGCTCTTCACGGTTGTGTGTGGGGAGAAGACAAGAGAAAATGAAATAGACTGAAACAAGAGAGTACCAGATGGGTACAGGAGAAACCTTTTTATCATGAAGACAGCAAATCACTGGAAGAAGTTTTCCAGAGAGGCTGTGCAGTTTCTATCCTTGGAGATTTTCAGGATTTGACTGGATAAAGGCCTGAGTAACTATGGCTGACCCTGCTTTGGAGAGGAGGTTGGAACAGAGACCTTCAGAGGTGCCTTCCAGCCTGATTTGTTTTACAGTTTTATGAATGACAAGTGACATTAAGCACAGGGCTAGCCTAATTTGGAGGAAGCCAGAATTTTTATTGTTTAAAATATTTTTTTTCTTGTACTGTGATGTTTTCCCATGAGGAAGATTAAATCATATTTAGAAGCACTATCAGGTCATTTTATTAGCTTCTCTAGAAAGAAAGTAGAGCACGTAACATTAGACTTATTTAGCAATGATAACTGGCACCCAAGTGGCTAATACTTCCTAACTTTTTAAGGAGGACAGAAACTAGTAGTTAAACACACAAAATAACAAGAACTAGAAAGAACTCTCTGTACACGTCATCTTTGTATCTTCTTTTACATCTGTTCTTAAAACATGTTCTGCTGTAGAGCCTATGAATTTCTAGTGCCTGGCTCTAGGTCAACAGAGACATTTATTTGTTACTATTAGTTTTATTTGTTTTGTAAGCTCTTCTCATATTTACTCTTTTTCCATGACTCTGATAAGCTTAGTATACTGGGAAAGACTGGGAAAGAGCAGAAATAAGTTGAATGTGCTGCAGGGTACAGAAATTATGTCATTTATAGCCACTATTATTATGTTTGCATATACCACATGTTTAAGAAAAGCAAGGTCAAGAAACTGGTCAATTTGGTCAAGCACACTTTAAAACAAGAGTGATAGGGTGAGGCAGATGGCAACCCACAATCACATGAGGAAATAGTGAACCAGGTTTGCAAGCAAAGGGAGCAGGATGATGTGGGCATGAAATGCCTCATAATCAACAAAAGAGAGAAGGAGTTCCACCACAACTGTATGCACACAAATAAATAGGTGCTGTCGTGGCCACACTCAAAGAGTTGTGGTCAACGGCTCCATGTCCAAGTGGACATCAGTGACGAGTGGCACTCCTCAGGGGTCGGTACTGGGACCAGCACTGTTTAACATCTTTGTTGGCGACATGTACAGTGGGATCGAGTGCACCCTCAGCAAGTTTGCCAACAACACCAAGTTGTGTGGTACGGTCGACACACCGGAGGGAAGGGATGCCATCCAGAGGGACCTTGACACCCTTGAGAGGTGGGCCCGTGCAAACTGCATGAAGTTCAACAAGGCCAAGTGCAAGGTCCCACATGTGGGTCGGCGCAATCCCAAGCATAACTACAGGCTGGGTGGAGAATGGCTTGAGAACAGTCCTAAGGAGAAGTACTTGGGGGTGATGACTGATCAAAAACTCAACAGGAGCAAGCAGTGTGCGCTGGCAGCCCAGAAAGCCAACCATGTCCTGGGCTGCATGAGAAATAGTGTGGCCAGCAGGTCGACGGAGGTGATTCTCCCCCTCTACTCGGCTCTTGTGAGTAGAGAGTACTCCCACCTGGAGTACTGCGTCCAGCTCTGGAATCCTCAGTACAGGAAAGACATGGAGCTGCTGAAGTAAGTCCAGAGGAGGCCACAAAGCTGATCAGAGGGCTGGAGCACCTCTCCTACAAGGACAGGCTGAGGCAGTTGAGCTTGTTCATCCTGGAGAAGAGAAGGCTCTGGGGAGACCTAATTGCGGCCTTCCAGTACCTAAAGGGGACCTACAGGAAAGCTGGCGAGGGGCTGTTTCTTAGGGAGAGGACAAGGGGTAATTTGTATAAACTAAAAGAGGTGGGATTCAGATTAGATATTAGGAAGAAATTCTTGACTGTGAGGGTTGTGATGCACTGGAACAGGTTGCCCAGAGAAGCTGTGGATGTGCCCTCTCTGGAAGTGTTCAAGGCCAGGTTGGATGGGGCTTTGAGCAACCTGGTCTAGTGGAGGGTGTCCGTGCCCATGGCCGGGGGATTGGAACTAGATGATCTTCATGGTCCCGTTTCAACCCAAACCATTCTATGATTCTATGGCTTATCTCCACCTGGCAACTAAGCACTATGCAGCCGCTCGCTCACACATTTCTCCCCCAAGGGGATGGGAAGGAGAACGGAAGGAAAACTTGTGGGTTCAGATAAAGATAGCTTAATAGGACAACAAAGGAAGATGACAATGATAATAATAATAACAATAATACAAGTGATGCACAAATGCAATCGCTCGCCACATGCAAAAGGAAAATAAAACAATTAGATCCCTAGTGTGTTTTGGAGATGCAGATCTGCCTTGCAGTTAGCTTCCCCAGTTATATCCAGAGCATGATGTTATATGGTAGGGAATATTCCTTTGGCAAGTCTGGGCCCACTGTCCTGGCCATGCTTTCCCAGCTTCTTGTTCACTTGGCAGTGTGTGGGAAGCTGAAAAGTCCTCGACTTAGTGTAGACATTACAAATACCTAGCAAGTTAAAAACGTCGGGGTGTTATCAACAATATTCTCATAGTACATCCAAAACACAGCACTATACTGTCTACTAGAATGAAAGTTAACTCTCAGCCAAAACCAGGACAGGTGTTAAAAGAACAGTATAAGTGGAAGCTCTCACTTTTTTCCTGGGAAATCAGCATGACTGAATGCTTCTCTGAAGTGTGTGTATACTGATACACACAGCATGGGAAACACACAGGAGGAATGAGAGGTCTGCATGCAGGTGTGGGGCAGATAGAGTTGGTGTCACAGAGATGTGGTGGGAAAGATCGGAAAACTGGAATGCTGCAGTGGAGGGATATAGGCATGGAGCTGGTTATGGATATAGGGGAAGTGCTCTGCTGGATATGGTACCTACAAACACAAAAGAACTTGTGAAGAATGTAAAAGTCTGGGAGCAGCTTTGGCTGCTGTGACCTTCAGATGGTAGAGTTCAGGATCTTCAGAGAATGGAACAAGGCAAACAGTAGAATGACCATTCTGGACATCATGGGAGCAGACTTTGACCTGTTCAGGGATCTTCTTGCAGGAATCCATGGGAGCTAGTCCTGGAGACAAGAGGGATCACCTCCTTGAAGCTCAAGATTAGTCCATCAAAATAAGCAGGAAATCAAGGCAAGATGACAGGAGGCCTGCATAGATGAACAAGGAGCTCCTGACAAAACTCAGTCTTGAGAAGGATAAGAAAGTGACTGGGAGTTGATGAATAGCATGGACTTTCTAAAGGTAAAATCCTGCCTAACCAGCCTGATAGCCTTTTATGATTAAATGACTGGCTTAGTGGATAAAGGGAGATTTATCTTGACTTTAACAAGGCTTTTGTTGCTGTCTACTCTAATATCTCCATTGACAAACTGATGAAATACAGGGTAGGTAAGTGGATGGTGAGGCAAATGGAAAACTGACTGCACTCCTGGGCTTAAAGGATTGTGATTAGTAGCATGAAGTTCAGCTGGAAGCCAGTTACTACTGATATACCCCTGGGGCCAGTACTGTTTAATGTCTTCATTAATGATCAGGGTAATGGGACAGATTGCACTCTCAGGAAGTTTGCAAACAAAACTAGGAGTACTGGCTGATAGACCAGATGCATGTGCTGCTGTCCAGAGGGACCTGAAGAGGCTGGAGAAATGGATAAAGAGGAACCTCACAAAGTTCAAGAAAAGGGAAATTCCAAGTCCTGTACCTGGGGAGGAATAATCCCATGTACCAATTCACATTGGGGTCCAACTGACTGGAAAGTAGCTCTGTGGAGAGGGACTGGGACTGGTGGACAACAAGTTGACAGCAAGCCAGCAATGCACCCTTGTGGCAAAGGTGACCGCTAGAAATCACTGACTGGAGTGAAGACAGCTAACAACGTTAGTTAGAAACTACGAATGCATCGAACCCTTCTTACTGGCTATTAAAAATATGTGTTAAACCTATTAATCAGACTAAGTTGATAATGATCCTAGTAATCAGAACAAATTCATAATGATAATTAAAGCATATCCATTTTCATGGAGCCATTTAAAGTTAGTAATAAACAGCAAAAGCTTTAATAAAATAGAAAAGGTTTCATAAAACAACCTTTTTTTGTAAACCCCAATATATGTAAGACCAATAATACTTTAAGAAGAAAAAGGCTGTAAGTATTCAACAGATAGTCTTCACCTCTAAATCTTAATTTCTTATCTTCTAAAATTAGTTACCACAATGTCATTCTAAAGTTTGTCAGTTCTTTATCTTACCTGTTGTTTGCATGCACTTACCACCTTTTCTCTAGCATTGTACAGCAACTGAAAGTGTTGTCTAATTTCTATGGGCAGTCAGTCAACTCCATCAGCAAGCTTATAGAATCATAGAATCATTAAGGTTGGAAGAGATCTCAAGGATCATCTAGCCCAACCATCCCCCTCCCACTTATTACCCATTAAACCATGTCCCTAAGTACCAGATCCAAACTTTCTTTAAACACACCCGGGGACAGTGACTCCACCACCTCCCTGGGCAACCTGTTCCAATGCCTGACCACCCTTGCCAAGAAGAAATTTCTCCTATGTAAGTCTATGCACTCTTCTGTGCTATTTTGGAATACCAATAATATTCTCCTTGCTGGATAGCTGCTCTTTTGCTCATGTGAGATAACAGGCGGCCTTAAAATATTGGAAATTGCTAATTATCAATAGGCATGCACAACTTCATAGTGCATTCTGCAACACATTCATGTATTGCACTACAAATCAGCACCTGTTACTGTTTCTCTGTTCTTTTTTGTGTGAGAGAATAAGATATGAAGTCGACCTATATGATAGCCACTGAAAATGTCCATAATTCTATAGGTTATAAAGGAATGTAATAATGGGTACATTTCCTAACATTTTCATGTCTGTGTGGTTACAGTGTAATCTAATAAATCATGAAAAGCATGTTAACTAACTCTATGATGTACATAAATCTCAGTTGGAGGAGAAACCATCTAGGTTGTTCATAAGAAGACAAAACATGCAAGTTGGGCAAATTACCTGGGAAGATGAGAAATAGAGGCTGGTAGGAAGGGCAGTTAAACAGAAAGCAAAGGTATTCTTTGGATTATTTGGATTTTTTTATATATGTATATATATATGTATATATATATAAATTAAAGCCATTGATATGTCATGTATTTTTCAATGTTTCATTTTTAGTGCCCAAAGGGATAAATCTAGTAGTTCTTCTTAATGTAAATAAAAAGGACCACTAAAGTAATTCTGACAATCCAAATTGTTTATTCCAAATATTGTCCAGCTACTGAAGAATACAGTAAATTTGCACTTTATTTTTTTTTTAAGTTTTATTATCTGAGACCTTGTTTCAGATCAGAGCCTGAGTTACTTACTATCAGACTGAATCATCAACATTTTGCTACTTGTCTGATTTGTGTCCCACTACATAGTATTTCCAATGCAATAGGAAGTACTTCATTTCCACAACTATTCAATTCTTCATGTTCTTCTGAAGAAATTAGTAGTTTCTGGCTCTTGTCTTGTAAGACTTGTGTAAGTGTTCAATCATGCAGATTTTAACTTATAAGATTGCATAAAATTGTTGTAACAGCCTGAAGTATTGGAATCACTAAATATGATTGTCTTTTTTTTAAGTTGCGTTTGTTTCTAAAAATCTTTAAAAAACGAGGAAAGAGGTTAGACAGTTATCTATAACCCCTTTTTGTCACACCAACCAACCAACCAACCATTGATTATGCTGAAACCTACCACAATTCTCCTTGATTTTTTTGAACCATTGAGTGTGTTACTTATTTTAAGTGGGCATAAAAATGGTATTAGGCACGTTTTGAACAAACATACGTTAATGACTATTACATAAAGTTTGATAAATAATGACTGTATTTTGTAAGTATGTTATTGTCATAAGCAATATAAGATAATTATATCAGTATGAATATAGAGGTAAAAATATAATTTTCACCTGCTTATCAGGTTAGTTGCTTATTAAATAACATCTTAATAATTTGTTAGCATTTTATTATTATTTACACCTAACAACTTGCTTATAAAAATGGAAGAAGGGGCACATAGCACAATTCTTCTACATGCATAACGATACTCAATGGTTTCCCATCTTTCTCTTTCACAAATATGTTTTCTCCAATCTTGCTTTCTGTGAAAAACTGGAACACCCTCCATCCCTTACCAAAAGCTTTCCATTTAGTTCTTTCACTGCTTAGAACTAGACAGGACATCTAAAATTTTAACAGACATTTATTAAAGTATTAGCTTTTCACACACTATCTATTGAATTCTAGCTGCATTAAGAATTCACATGCTATCTATTGAATTCTAGACTGCATTAAGTCCTATGAGTGTAACCTTTGAGTACCTTTTTTTTTTCCCCATAGCTATAAAAGTTCAATGCAAATCTTGTTCTTCAGTGAAAATTTTCACAGGATAATGTAATGAACAACACAAAATACTTTCAAATGCATTTTGAACTTTTAAGGTTAATATTTTTCTTGGAGTATTTGAAAAGTCTTTTCCTTATGAAAAGTCAAACACATGTAATGAAGACAGAAAGAGAAATTAAATGAAAACCTCAGACTTTATGATTGCTCCAAACTGGCAATGAACAAATACTGTTGATGTAACTGCCACCATATTTTTTGGGGGTACGCAAAAAATGAAAAAGTGGTAATAATTTCAGCCTCTGAACACAAACTAAGTCTTTTCATTCCTCAGATAGAGAAATTCCTATTAAAAGTGAAATCAAAACTCTCTAATTCTGAACTTTGTGGAGACTGAAAAAGGCAATGACAGGAACTGTTTCAGGGTCCAGAATAGTTAGACCTAACTGCTTTCACTGCAATGGAAGAAAACAACCTCCTGACTGGCTAATTGACTGCCTGAATTTCTTTACATTTTTGAGCCTTGATTTCTGAAGTCAGGTCAGACTTTTTTTGTTGTTTCTTCATTACTGTAATGAGAACAAAGCAAAATAAATGTCTTAAAACTTAAGTTTCCAAAAGAGAAGTGCATGAAGAGCTCATTGAAAATAAAAATAAATGTTACCAGACAAAAATGTTTCTCTACAGAGAATTTTCAATGAAAATATTATTCTGAACTGGACTAACAGAAAAGAAGGAGTTACAAAAAGTAATTGTGAAAGTGTGTTAAAAAAATCCAAACAACCAAACAAGGAATTTCTACAGCTTTTTATCCTTTCTTTGAGTTGAAGGCTGAATGAACAGATGGTTAAATAATCTTTTGAAAAGTTTCACGGACACTGACTGCTGAATTTCAATCGTCAGTCAGTGGCTTGGAACCTATTTATAAACACAAAGGAAGGGCACGATAAGGCAGACCCCCTGGTTACCTACATCACCTATCACTCACATCCTCAGAATTTAGAATTTTAAAATATTCCCCTAGGTGCTTTCCTATCTCTGCACAAATGGTCTAGCTCTCTGGATTGGGGTACCTCTCCCCCAGCTGCTGCTAGTGCACTAACTACCACATCTCACAGGAGTCGGCAAGCAGCTGAGAGCAAACACAGCATACATCACTCAGAGCTCACTTGGTCTGGCAGCATGTAGATAAACACTTCTGAATCCTCTGAAAAACTACAGGAAAATGTTAATTTTCTTTTCCGTGTGAGTAATGCGTACTAGAAACTCTCTTTTTTTTGTGTGTAATATTACACAAAATTACCAAGCTAGTAGTGTGAAGTTTTGCTTCTTATTGTTGTACCTTGTACCAATCACAATTATTTCTGTTAAATTAAGATCTGACTAGTTGTTGAGTTATGGTATAATATTTCACACATTGTGAATTTAACAACACTCAGACTCAGTGTTGTACCTACTCATGCACAAGGTGTGAATTATAGCTTCATTACTCACACCCTGTCATTTCTCATTGCTTAAGCATTATACTAAGGTCAAACAAAAAGATGAATTGGTTTTAAGTTTTGTTTCTGTCAATTAAAACTCACTTTGAATGTCTCACAGTAATAGCTTGTCATCAAAAGAATAAATTATGTAAGAAAAAACAATTCTTATATATTTTAAAAGTGCCCCACCGTTGACATAAGAAGTCCAAGATCAAAGACTGGATTCACCCTGACTAAATGTGGTCAGCCCACTGATGTTCCAGCTGCACAGACAGGCTTTTGGACAAAGATTAGCACCTCCAATTGAAGTTCAGATCTAGCTGTATTTGGTAAACTATCTGAATAATAGCACTAAAATAATAGTATCATACTATTTCCCTGACTGAGGCTTAAAAATCTGGCAACAAGTAACACAAGAAAAAGCAGTTTCACATTTTGCCCTGGATGAATCAGGGCTAAAACTGTTACATATTCAACCATTCAGCTCCACTGCATGGCTAGATGGGTCATCTTGTGTTTGGAAATAAATCCTGCTCATTGGCTTACCATCTCTTGTGTTTGGGATCCCCCTGTCCTCACATATGTACCCATAATTTGCCTCAAGTCCAGAATCTGTACTCTGCTGCTCCCATCCCTCCCTCCCTCCCTCCCCTTAGGATCTTGAACTCCACTTTTTCATGGTTGCTACAGTCAAGGCTGTCTCTCGTTGTCATATCTCCAACGAGCCCTTCCTTGTTCACGAGCAGCATGTGCCAGTACTGGTAGGAGAATGGTGGCGCAGACTTCATATATCAGTAAATGTTTATTTCTAGTGGTTGATAATCTTGTACCTCTTGTTTAAACTGTGTTCAACATTACCATACCTTGCTTGCTGTGAGGACACTAAAATGGAGAACAGTATCCTAGCAGTAATTTTGCCAGTGCTATGTAAAGAGGCAAAAACCCTTTTTTGCTTCTTGGTATTACCCACTTCACATATTGGAAGGTTGCATTAGGCCCTTTCACTGCAATATTGTTCTAAAAGCTCATGCTGAAGTGATTAGCTACAATGACCCCTAAATCCTTCTATGAATCATTGCTTTCCGAGACAAAATGTCTTTTTGGATTAATAATAGTCATGCATCCTTCCCTGTGGTTAATTTCACATTTACTGAAATACTGGAGGTTCTGTTTGGCTGACATTGAAGATAGTAGGTTTTTTAAGTAACTTAAACCCTCCTCTGATTTTATTAGACTTAAATATATAACTCTCTGATTTACAGTCACCAAGCCACATTCTCAGCTGGTGTAAATCAACGTGACTTGCTGTTTACCTCAAATAACGATCTATTCCACACCCTGTAGTTGCTTAAATGAAGCACAGAGAAGACTTATGATATGATATGATATACATTATTGGGTACTTTATATGATATGATATACATTATTATACATATATTATACATTACATATATATATGATATACATTATTGGGTACTTTAAACATAATAAATCAAGATTAATATTAAACATTATATTGCATAAAAATTGAACTCACAATTATTTGGAGAAACGAGAAGTCAAGTAGAAGTGCTAATTACATAGAAATTAAAACACGATTCTTTCAATCAAAGCAGTGAATACTCTGAGAGATTAAATTGACATAAGGCTATTGTTCCTCTGAGGCTTTCTTTATCTACTTAAGTGAAACCCCCTTCTCCTCACTCCTACCTCCCCTCCCCATAAATACATACATGTGTGTTCACTAAACCTTTATCTCTCCCAGAATAGACTCCTGTGATTCTCCCATTCTCAGTCAGAAGGCGGATCAAGTGCATTTTCCCCAGTAGGCAGGACAAATTCAGGTATGTACGGCTCATCATTTAATGGCTGCATGAATATAATTGCCATTAAAACTCATTCTTCAAAAGAAAATACCATTTAAGATGAGACTCAGTGTGGTGCACAAGAGGACTCCATTTAACCCGCATTCATTTATATTTATTTTTTCTCTTTTCTGGAGACAGAGAGACTGTTTGTGAAGCAGCGACTGGCTGAATGTACTTCTTTTCCTCTGCAAAACTGAATCAGAGCTGCCTTGTTCCACCATGAAGAGAACAAAAGGAAGTGAATCAGGAGGAGGTCTGTAGCATAGCTGAAGCACTGCTGTATTTCTGAAGGAATGAGCGAAAGAGTTGAGAGGTGGAGGAAACGTTGAGGAAGAAACACATCTTGGTACAGTTCATTCTTTGTTTGTGGATGGAGTGTGCTGTCAGATTTTGAAGCCAATACCATATGGAGAATGCAGGCAAGATTATTCTTATCATAACCTGCTGTTCTATTCCAACATGTGTATTTGGAGGCACAGAGAGGAAGAGCAAAGAAATCATGCCTCTTGCATGTATCTGGCTCAGTAGTCCCCCATTTTTATTGTGGTTCCTGTGCAGCAGCACAGATTTGATCCTTTATGATACTTACAATATTCATGAGCTCACAGCAGCATGTCTGATTTTCTGCAGATCCCCAGTGCCTGACAAATGACATCACCTTCATTCCCTTCTCTCAGAGAATATGCTGTTGTTGGCCTAAATCCTGATATTTTTCTGAGTCTGATTAGACCTTTACGGATAAGTTGGAAGAAGCCACAGCAGGAAAGTCAACAGTTCTGCTCGCAAGAGGTTGTTATCTGAGCTACTGTCCACTTACCTTCCTGCTTGTGAGCAGAATTTCACTGAATTAATTCTGTACAAGGTATCATCAAACATTTCCCTATGCAGGTCAATCCTTTTACAATATTCAGACAAATTTATGTAACTTTATCATGTTCAGAAATGATCACCGTACAACTCCAAATTTAGCACATTTATATCTTTCCAACATTTTCCATGATTTTTCACTAAATTAGCCCAATTCATTTTTCTCTTTCTTTGTTATCATGCCAAAAATTACCTCAAATGCAGTTTTTCTGTGCTGCTGAAGCCGTTCAGTAGTTGTTTCACTATAAAGATCTAGATATATTACAGGAAACAGAAAAGTTGCGCCTGTATTTCAAGGAGAAAAACTTTTGCTCACTGACCTGCAAATATTACAGAAAAATCTATTTTAAATTGAATGTTGATCCAAATAAGAAAGGTTTGTACCACATCACATGAAAAAGAAGCACTCATCTTCCAATTATTAGTTCTTTGCTAAAGTCAATCCATCTTGCTTTCTGCAATTGTGTAGCGAACACAAAAAGCAGCTGACTCTCTTGTTAGTCATGGAATTAGGGTAAAATTATAGCAAGAGTTATAATGCTAAATCATGACCTTTCTATTACAGGGCAGGACTGTTTTCTTTTTATATGTATAATGCTAGGGATAAGGGGACCCAATACATTACCAGGGCTCCTGTTATAGACACAAGTGATGATAAAGAATGAAGGAACAGACGCATCACTTTCTGAATAAAAATGCCTGCTTCCTACTGTAAGACTTTTCAGGGTATGTTGCAGTAATGTGCTGTGGGAACCACTTTTCTGCTCTTCCAAGCAGGAGCAAAATGTATTGTTGCACCTTTTGCTGATTACAGCACATACACAAGGCGAGTGATGGGCACAGAGCATAAAATACATCCTGCATCAATATACTGGACTGTTTAAGGCCTCATTTTGCAAGTGGAGCATTTGTTTCCTATGTCTTTTTTTTATGAGGGAAGACATGACATGAAAAATGTTTTCCTTTCTCAGTCACAGCGTCAATGGAACAGGACAGAAGACAGTGTTATATCATGCTTGATTTGTTTTAAAGCAGGCATTTAAAAGTGCTTATGGTGTTTTTATCACATGTCAAAAATCTTGGTAAAGGAAAAATAATTTTTGGAAATTAATTTGTGATTCACACCAGAAGTCCCAGAGTCTCCCTATGCATGAGCTGTAGGTGGGTGAAATGATGACCCATGTAGGTGTAGAAACTAATAGATCGTTTTGTTCTGACACCCTGGATAGACCATCCTGCTAGAATTAGTCCAAAGCAAGTGACTCAAATCAAGCATCAAATCAAAATGGCAGAGTCCTTATATTTCATACTATTATAAATGAGAAGGACAATTGAAATACAGTAGTATAAACAGAACCTAAAAGCTTTGAAAGAAAGGATAAAAAATGTCCCACACGTCAAGTGTGTTTACTGGAGCTTATCCAGGTCTGCTAAGCTTCCCTCTGTTTTCTTCCACCAGGTTGCCCTGACTATCCAACCAAGGAACAATCTTCAGTTTGGTGCACGGAGTCATGCACAAAGACTTTCCAAAATCCTGTCAAAAGAGATGTTTGTTGACACACTCTCAGAAAAAAAAATGTTTCCAGGTGTGTGTAATGAATGTGTGTTTGTAGTTTTTTAAGTCAGTAATGACTGCTCCAAAGAAACCAGCTATGAGAAATATGCTTTGTTAGTCAGTGGAATCAGGACTTCAGAGTGGTGGAATGAAAGCTGTGGCTTTTGGAGGATAAATGTAATCTACATTTAATCTTCTAATTTTATTTTCTGTCCGCAGCTTTTTTCTGTCACCCCTATTGTCACGTGCAACCTGAAGCTTCTAAACAGACGGATGAACTTTCACAGATGTCTCAGAAAATTGCAGAGTGGGCCAACTTTAAGAATGTCTCTTCCAGGCACATTCAACCTCATTTTAATTAAGTTATCAAGATATATGGACATGTTCTAAATTGCAAAGGCAAGCAAATTGACTGGGAGGCTGCAATACACTGACTATTTGCGTATGGATGTAGAAGTTCTGCTTTTGAAAGCTGTACCTCGTGGTTTCAAACATTTTACTTAAGATTACAAACCTATCCACTTTGAAAACTTTTCAATAACAAGAAAACTTGCAATATTATACAAAGCACACTTCCTGATAATATGCTTATTTGTGCCCCTTCTTGTCTTTTATTTCTTGATATTTTTATCTATGGGTTAAATGAAAGTTTCACAGATGTGTTACATACCATAAATAAAAATATAGTTCAGTGTTTAATCTTATGAAATCCCAAGTCTAATGAATTACAGGATAGATAGTTGTGTTAAACATATGTAATTGTACTTGTGTACATTTATAGGGAAAAGTTACTTATTTTCTCTGATTGTCATTCTTTTTCCCATGCAGTCAACCAGAGCCATTAGCAGGTATAAATATTGCCCAGATTTTTCAAAACCGATTCAAGGTTTTAGATGCTTCCATTATGACATGTCTGGGATGAGGGGTGATTTTTATGGAATAACTTTTTGGCACTTCATGTCTTAATAAGTGGTTTTGAGCTTAGACATTCAGAAGTCATTTTCTGAATTCTTGGAAACTTAGTAATATTTTTGTTTCTCTGGTTTCCCTCATTCAGAATGCTCTTGTGAAAAATAAATATCTCTAATGAGCAACAGAGATGTATTTAAAATCTTAAGTTAGAGAACGAAAGAACGAACTAACATGTATGTGACTAGCATTTGCACTCAGACCTTTTAAAGAAGATAAGGAACTGAGTGTGTTCAGACAAATGGAATGGTTACTTCATCCCATCCTGACGTCTCGTTCACAGAATCACTGTGTTTAACCGTGCCTGCCGAGAACACAGTGGAATGCTATGTTGGATGTTATATTTGAAAGATTTTGTGTAGGAATCCTTTAGTTAAAGAGTTTGAAGACTATTCTATCTGTGTGACAAGTCTGAAGGAAAAATCTATTTCTGAATGCCTCAAAAGCAAAAAAGAAGATGTGTTCTGGTTTTGATGATTTTTCTGTAACTCAAAGTGCTAGAACTGCACAAGTATAATCTAGGTCTCAGGAATTCCACAGAACTTTGGTTACTGGTTTCAGTGAAGGCTAAATTTTGCTTTTTATTTCTCTCTGTGGTTGAATGTTAAGAAATTCCTGGGACAGGATGCAGCAAATGTTTTGAACTTCAGTCCTTACCAACTCTTCAATAGTTATGTCTTCTTGTTTCCGAAAATGAATACACAGAACGTTTTCATTTGTCGGTTTGACAAATATGCCTGAATGTTCAATAACTTATCTTTGAAATTAACCTGTCAGAGTAATCATGACACAAATATAATGATGAAACATTGCTCTTCTCTAAAGATGAATTTCTGTAACAGTCATAACTGGCCTCTGGGGCGTTACTGATTGATGAAGCAATACTTTAATAGAAATTGAACTAATTTATGTGCAGGTCTACACAGAAAAATCTACATATTCTACTATGTGCCGATTCATTTGGTTAACCATCAACAAAATCATGAAGGTTGTAGACTTTGATTTGTGTTTGGTCCAGAGACATGTTAAAATGATGTATACATTAACCTAGAATAGGATGAAAATATATGTGCACATGCATACCCTGCTTTGTACGTCATGACGTTGCAATGTTCCACATTAAGATAAGAGGAAATTATTGAGCTTTGAAAAAATCTGGCAACTTATTATTAAATTAAAATTGAAGTTTTTATATCCCAAAAAATTTTACATAGTGAAGAAGCTATAAAACATTGTCAAATTCAAACCCAGAACTGTACTTTCTCTAAATTAGATTTTAACATCTGGTAAGGTTAATCCTTGTATTCCTTGCCTGATTGAAATGGTGCAGAAATTTTAATAATTCTAACATGTAATATCAGCTACATGTCTTTACATTTTTTAATTCTTGCAATATACAGCAGATTTTACAACATATTGTAAGAAATCAAAGAAGGACACAAGATATTAAAATAATCCAGTGAAGCTGAACTTTCAAAATATGTTCCTTTCAAAAACTAGAAGTGAGAAATTATGGATCACGTAGTATAATGATATCTAGACAATTTATTTGTGGTTTTGGGATTTGTTTTGGGGGGGGTTATCATTATTATTGTTTTTACGATTGCCTTGCAGTGTAAGACCATTTGCCAGTCTAGGAATACTTAATCTATGAATTGTTCATGTGCTAGAAACACAAGAGCCTTGTGGGATTCTACTCTGGGATGATGTAAGTCATGTCTCAGGCTCAACAACTATATTTACCAGCTCTTCATTGATACAAAGGGAGTCTGAAATGGTTTTCTCAGGTACAGAAGTCTACGCCATAAGACATGCATACATCTTTTTTTACCACTGTTTTACTTTTTACACATTGACTCAGTCAGATGGCCTAGATTCATGATTGACTCAAAATGCTGTTGCGTGACAATACACCAGTTCTATGAGGAGGTATATGGTGTTTTAGTAACATCATTACTGTGCCTTGGAAGCATAGAATATCTGCCTCTTTTGTTAATTAGGAACTGATAAATATTTCCTTAAATTACCTAAATATGTACACAAGTTAAGCCTGTTTGCCAAACAAAAAAAGAATATAAAAGTTTGTTACATACACATACATACATATAGATAATGTACATATGAAAATCTAAAGCTTTTCATATGGGTAGGATGTTCACGTAGGTGTGATATTAACACATTCAAGTATATGTGAAGCATCAAAGGTAAGGGAAATTTGTTTCCAGCTCTTCTTTCCAAAAATCACGCAGCCTCTTTAAGTAGTAGGTTTTATTTAGGACGGAGATACCATATTTTTTGTGGTATTGCAGAGAAAATGAAAAGACCTTTTAGCAGGATTTATTGAAGAGAGTTCAATAAGGGTCATCCAATCAGTGTCTGAAAGATCTCTTCATCTACTTGGATTTATCCAGGAGTTTATCTCAGTTGCTCCCATATAATACATTATTTAGTGGGAACACTGTGTACAGAATTACCTAACTATTTTCTATTTTACCCTAATGCTTTTGAAAGAAGCTATAGCTATTATTTTCTGAGGAGAGGAAGAAGCATATATTAATTTTCCTATAATTGCCATCACTAGTTCTTTAGACTCACAAATGACCTTTTTCCCCTTTGATCGAAAGAATTTGAAATGCTCTGAAACTTTGAATTAAAGTTCTCTTCAATTCAGACTCTATTTTTTTTAGTAACTTCATTCACCAACATATTTTAAGGAATCTAATGATAATTTGTTTCGGATGAGATGGGTTTGTTTATTTGTTTGATTTTGGTTTTGGGCATACAACAGTGGCCCAATCATCTTTA
Source organism: Psophia crepitans (assembly GCA_013399095.1). NCBI lineage: Eukaryota > Metazoa > Chordata > Aves > Gruiformes > Psophiidae > Psophia > Psophia crepitans. Next base: position 19,115 of record VWZZ01002927.1, read on the forward strand.
CTTTTATATCATGACCATTTCATAGAATTTAGGAACAAAATAATTAAGGGCAAAGGCTGTCCTTCCTAATTTAAAGAAATAAGCCACTGGGCATGTAACTTAATTAAATACTCTTAGTGCAAATTGTTCATGTTCAGCCATGTACAATATCAGACGAGCTATATATCAGTTCAGTGGAGGAACTAGTACTATATATTCTATCAATATTTTTCAAATATTTCCACTTTTTTCCACAGATTTTTATATTCTTGAACTCTCTGGCTTACAGATATATATGGTGACTGAATTTATAAACAATTTGCAAAATGTTCCCTCAAGCTTCTTCAATGAGATTTTAAGACTCAGATGTTTAAACCTGTCCTCTGTAATGTCTCCATCCTACTTCTCATTTTATGACTCTGATATCTTAGAAATATACTGGAGAAATTTGGGTCTTTAATCTTCAATGTCAGTCATCCTGAAGCACTGTACTTTGAACAGGTAACCACAGAGAAATAAAACTCAGTTTGCCTGGTTTGGGAAATAGAGTTGTGATAGTGATGACCGTTTTCTTATACAAGGCCTTTTCTTACACACATGTGTCTGTGATAGAGACCTTTGAAAACCCAGCAAAACATATTCCCTAATAGAGTTTCCCTAAATTCCTGCAGGACTAGACTATTTCCACTTCACGTAGACTCCCTGTACCATCTGAGGTCTGTGTCATCTGAGGAAGCACAGAGGGGGCCAGGGCAAGGACACGGCCTCTTCAAGGTTACTCTCTCAGTATGGAGCCCTGCCTGGGTTGAATATGGATGAAAGGCTATGTCATCGCTCTGCCTTCCTCGTTGCCAATAGTCTGGGGACATGGATTTTTCCACAGCATGTAAACTGTAGAGTCTAGGGACTTCCCTTGAGTGCAATGTGAGGACAAGTGGAAGGAAGACTTCTTGTGTATGCTGTTTTCCTCCCTTCTTCCATGCAGCTGTCTTTAACCTGGTAGTCCTAGGGTACTTTTTCCTATGACCTTTAGACAGGCTCTTTAGCTGCTTTGGAATTATAGTGAGCAGTTTAAACTATGCAACTTTTTGGTCAAGTAAATAATGAGCAAACTCTTAAAATAAAACAATATATTTTCTGCAACATAAATAAAAAATATGATTTTGTTCAAGATGGGAGACTTGGAGCATCTTGCTCAATGTGTCTCCTGTGATGGGTGGGTGTTGACTTTGCTGAACAGTGACTTCTTTCAAACAACTGAAGATTCTTTTGGTAGCTCCATGGTCTGAATACTGCTTGCTCCAATCTGCCTGCCAGATCACACTATGAAATTTGAAACAGAAACCTAAACTTGTATCACAGAAGATGTCAGTGTTATAAACGGACAATGTTACACATCCCCATGTTTCAGCCTGTCTGGGAAGCTGAAATTACATGAGGCTACATAGATATTTTGCTGTGCCCAGTTTTAAGGTACTCTTCTATATAAGTAGAGTCTACAATGGGAGATGGGACTTGTCCTGTATGAGCTCTTGACCAGTATCTAGAACAAAATATCAGGATGTAAAAACTTTTTATTCAAAAAGGGACTAAAGAGGTATAAATATGTTAAAATCACCCATTTCTGCATAAAACAAGTTAAAAATATATGGCATGCAGATGTTTCTGCTTTAGGGCATAAGTCAAACACTAAACTGCCTGAGGTCAGGAATATATTTTTCCTCTGTGCATTACAGAATTTTTTTTACTTTCTCAAAAGCATTGGCTGTTACTCATTTTTCAGAAACAGAAACTGGATGAACTGAACTATTGGTCTAAGCCAAAACAGCACTTCTGCAAATTCTGCAGCACTAGCAATTTTTACCTTACATCAGAGGTATGACTTTCTCAAACAAGCAGCACAATAAGAGCAGAAATACACCCTGGCATTTGCCTGCATAGCAAATTGCAGTGACCTATATTTGTCTTCTGCAACCAGTTCTCAGTAGCCTCTGTAATGATCAAATTGATGGTTTAAAAGTATGGATCACTGGAAGTAATAAAACATGATGTTTCCCTTGTATTTCAGCTTGGAAATGGTTGAGAATTGGTGGCATGTAGCCACCAAAAATACATCACAATAATTCTCTGAATCTAATGACTTGTGGTTATGTAATCCCTCAAATACGCCAGTAGTAATCTTTTTTAAACTGATTGATTTTGACCCATGGCTTTCTCTATGGTTTCTTCTGTATAAAACAGCACTTTAAAATTTTCATCAGCTTGATCTTTATGGTACACATTTTATTTTCATTTTCAGTTGCCATTCCTTTTAAAATGGCAGTCACTTATATCTTACAGGATTGCTTCTTAGGCACAAGTGACACTACTGTAGTACGTTACTGCAGTGACATCTCTTACATTTACTGCAATTCCTGAGTAAGCCAAGCTACAGAGCCACAAGAAAGATTGCTGCCCTAATAAACATTAAAGTAGCTGCGTAGCTGGAGTAGAATAGTTTGCCCCTTATTTCACTTTGCTACTACACATCTCGTGTACTGCTCTTCCTCTTAAAATAATCCCAGAAAGAACTCCCACAAAAGTGTTTGGCACAGGGTCGTTTTGGAATGGAAAGTTAGGAGGACTGCACCAACTCCTATGTATTTGGAAACACACAGACACTTAACCAGACTCTCAAGCAACATGGCTTTTGCAAACTGTAACCCAGGTTTTGTCTGTAAGTAAATTCTGCCCTAACATATCTCAGACATCTCAGATTCTCACAGGAGATCCTTCATTTTGTACTAGTCATCCAGTCTCTTGGCAAAGAGCTGCAATACAAAACTGCAGTTCCTAATGTGAAGAGAGACAGTGATACCCACCATGCCTGACAGATCTGCAGCTAGAACTATTCTCTCTGTGGAACAGATTTTAGTATGAGTACTCAACAGTCTTTTGCAGAAAAAAATTAATGTATCCAGTTGTAATATACAAAGGAAGGTCCGGAAGGAGAAAACATGGGCCAGAGTCTCCCATCCTATAGAATCAGAACAATTCTTTCATGATGTCTAGGTTTTCGCTGTGTCCAGAGTTTTATTTATTATTATTCTCAACAGAGTTAATCTCCAACATGACTGGGTAGTGTGGCTTCTAAAAGAGTCCTTTTCAAGTAAGATACCTGAACAGCTAGAACACGACACATTAAGATATGGTGCCCGAGGGTAAGAAGAACTGCTCACCAGTTTTGCAGGTCTGATAAGAATTGTGCTTTCTGTGATGTTGTGCATATACATATTTATTTATAGGAACCTTGTTTGATAACAAGTTAAATGCAACTTGAAACAAAGAGGCATTAACCCAAGAATGGGCATTATTAACTTGTGAAAGCAGGAGAGTAATGGACCACTAAAACAAAATCTGCAGGAGTACAGCATCCACACAAAATATTTGGCCTATGTCAAATACAACTGGTTTAGCGCAGTGATTAGCTCTGTAGGAGAGCCTAGAAGGTTAGGGTACATACAATATTCAGGAAAGTTTGTTTTTTTCCAATTCTTGGTAGACATATTTTTTTTCATTTCTGAGCAATTATGAAGAATAACACTCCTCACTTTTAGCTGCATTAATTTTTTGAGTCCATGTCTGTCTTTTGTGTAAAACTTATTTTATGTTAGCAGTACCAGCTGGCATACTGAGGTTTTCCATGTATTACATAACACATACAGTCATGGACTGGATCTGCATACTTTGTTATATAAAATAAGATCCTGTTATATGCAATAAAACCCTGGAGGTAGGATTGTATATGCTTCAGCTACAGTATCTACTACAAATCTCTATCATTCAAGATTTTCTTTGTTTCAGCCCTGTTTGGCGGGAGTGTTTATTAACCAAACATAGTCTACAAATCATGCCCTTCTGATGACCAAGTGAATGGAATATGTTCAGCAGATGCTAACCTTCCCAAGTTAGTCAATGGATCTGGCCACAAATTTAACTTCTGACAGATTTGCTATGAATTATTTATTTAAAATTGAAACCTAAGCTTCTAATTCCGAAAATTACAAACCTACCAAATTAGATCTGGCATATTTTCCCAGTCTCTTTTGAACCCTTGCAAATATTCATGTCATCTCATGCTGTTACAAGTCAATAGCACTCCAGGAAGTGTGTTTATTTTTATTAGATTCGTTTTGTCCCATATGTTCCCTTGCAGTGATTTCCACCTGTTGGGAGCCATACTACACACTTTTAATTCAGAGTACATAAGATCCTTGCATGAGAATTAGCCCTACATATTTTAACCCTCTGAATCTGAGCTGAACATTTATTTAATTGGTTAGCTCTCCATGAGAAACTGGAGCTTTATATTTAATGTGAAAAGGGAGAAAAAAGGATCTGTTGAATGCTCCAGCATCAGAAGTTTGCTAAGGAAAGCTGTCACCCACAGAAAACTCCATACGACTACGGCTCAGTGTCCTTTCTTTTGTGAATTGAAAGGCAGCAAGGAGTGAGCCTGCTAAATCTCTAGGTGAAATACTTTGGTTTAACCAAGTAGAAATAAGATGGTGCACAATAGAAGGTGAAGAAGGGCAATATCTACAATTCATGGTGTGAATAGAGTAATGGGAGAAGTGAAAGGTCAGAATAGGCAAGTAGAGGTGTTGATGCATGTGACAAAAACCAAAAAGTCAGTTTGAGAAAGATGAGGACAAAACTGAAAAATGCATTATGGTGGACTAGTAAAATAATCCTGTTAACAATGGGTTTTCTGGTTGGACAGATAAAGTAACCTAAGGGCCCCTGTAGGGAGAGATACAAGCACTGACATTAGAAGTAAATTAAGCTGTAGGAGTAAACATTTCAAACGTTTCTGACTACTGTGCCTTCTGCACTCAAGCTCAGATTGGGAGAAGGGGTTCTCTCTTCTTGAAAGCATATAGATGGTGACCCTTGTCCCTGTCCTTTTCCCCTGGGTTTTCATAACTTTGTGGAAAAGATTCTTTTACTTCTTCAGCTATTTGACCAGCATGCTCCAAATTCACAAAATTCTCTATATTGCCTCTATTTCAGTGTAAATTCTGAGGAAGATATCTCAGAAAATAACTGTAGAACAACTTTCTTAGTTATCTGTTTTGTATTGTGGAGTGAAGTATCAATGCATTTCAGAGTGAAGGAACTATATAGTATCAATATTTGGGTCTGGGGTCACCATTTCTTTTCTTCAAATCTTACAGATTTGAAAATAAAGACAGACATATTTGGTTCATCTGAGACAGTAGTCTATGTAATTATGAAGACATGAGTGCAGATTAGAAGATGACAGAAGGATTACTGTCATGGTTTTAAATTTACCTGCACCTGGATGAGAATTCAGTAGTGATAACATAACAGCTCTTCACAGTAAGAAATACATTACTACAATGCAGTTCATCCATATTAATATTTCTTAGTAGAAACAATAATCTTCTTTAGCATCATATAATGACAAGTTACAAGTGACACTTTTTACCTCTTGCAGAACCTACTTTAAGCCAAAATAATTAGCAATGCCATCAACAATACCTTGCACAGTTGTACTATATTGTGGCAGTTTGAATACTGTGCTTCAAACAGGTGAAGTGGTTCAGAAAATGTAAATTATCATCTAATTTTTATTCTACCCATCCCTCTTTTTCCCTCCTGCCTGTCAGAAATATAAGGCACCAAAAAGAAGAACCAAAAGGATGAAAATATTGATTCTGCCTATAGATGCAATGGCAGAAATTAAATCTGTGTTAATTCATGCTTGTGTTAATGTTGATGTATTTAACATTGATGTGTGGTTTGTGCTAAAGGCAGTCTTCTTCCTCCTGTCTGAAATCTGCAGCACCTTCATTACAAAGGTAGGATAGAAATCTGAACATGGGAAAAAGCAACCAGCCCTCACCAACACCTGAATCTTGTGAGAAAGGATCAGCTAGAATTTCTGTGTTTGCATGTGACGTCTTCAATTTGTCGTAGAATCGTAGAATGGTTTGTGTTGGACGGGACCTCAAAGATCACCTAGTTCCAACTTCCCTGCCATGGGCACAGGCACCCTACACCAGACCATGTTGTCCAAAGCCCCATCCAACCTGGCCTTGAACACTTCCAGGGATGGGGCCTCCACAACTTCTCTGGGCAACCTGTTCCAGTGCCTCACCACCCTCACAGTCAAAAATTCCTTCTTAATATCTGACCTAAACCTCCTCTCCTTCAGCTTAAGGCCATTACCCCTTCTGCTATCACTACACTCCCTGGTAAACAGTCCCTCTCCAGCTTTCCTGTAGGCCCTCTTTAGGTACTGGAAGGCTGCACATAGGTCTCTCCAGAGCCTTCTTTTCTCCAGGCTGAACAAGCCCAACTCCCTCAGCCTGTCCTCATAACAGAGGTGCTCCATCCCTCTGATCAGTTTTGTAGCCCTCCTCACTTGTGCACCTTCAGGTTCCATAGACATCTTTGAACCTAATCTTCTCCTACAGTGGGAGTGTATGGAATCCCATTCGGAAGATCTCGCATTGAATGGTTAGATTAGACACACCCCTATGGCTTGCACAGAGCCCCACAGTGGCCACACCCCATAAAGGGAGTATATAAACCTATGACGAAGTTTAATAAACACCATTATGTTCATCCATCATATTGATGTTGTGATCACTTGGTCCCGAGGTGAGAATCCTCAGGGGTGAGGTGTTTGTCCTCAAACTCCAGGACCAGTAGTTGAAGTCCCCCGCTGCAGCTCCAAGAACACGGAAAGCAACATGGGAGGTTGTTCATTCTCCCAGTCCCTGTATTCGCCTTCTGTGACTTGGGCAGTGGGCTAGAGACCTTGCCAGTGAAGACTAAAGGTAAAAATGTCACTGAGTACCTCAGCCTTCTCCATATCCTATGTAACTAGGTCATCTGTTTGATTTCAGAGGGGACACACATTTTTCTTGGTCTTCCTTTTATCACTGACTTTTTTATAGAAACTGTTCTTGTTGTCCTTAACATCCTTGGATGGATTTAATTCCGTCAGGGCTTTGGCTTTCCTAATCTGACCCCTGGCTGTTCGGACAGTTCTACAGCCTGTCGGCTTCCCTTTATTTGTCTGACTTTGTCCAGGAGCTCCTTGTTTATCCATGCAGGCCTCCTAGTGGTTTTGCCCAACTTCCTCTTTGTCAGGATGCATTGCTCCTGAGCTTGGAGGAGGTGACCCTTGAATACTAGCCAACTGTCTTGGACTCCTCTTCCCTGCAGGGCTTTGTCCTGTATACAGTTACTATACCTTCTGGCTGACTTTAGACACTTTCAGTATGAGTACTGACTTATATTAGCTAGCTGTTACTGTAATGCGCTATTGTTTTGTTCCAAGTTACTATCCATATTTTCAAAGTATCTCAAATTCTGGCAAATTTTGCATTTAGCAAATGTTGCACACTTTTTAGACACTTTCTGTATCAGACATAGTGTGGCCAGCAGGACTAGGAAAGTGATCAGCCCCCTGTACTTGGCACTAGTGAGGCTGCACCTGAACTACTGTGTTTGGTTTTGGGCTCCTCACTACAAGAAAGACATTGAGATGTCCAGAGAAGGGCAATGAAGCTGGTGAAGGGTCTGGAGCACAGGTCTTATGAGGAGCAGCTGAGGGAACTGGGGTTGTTCAGCCTGGAGAAAAGAAGGCTCAGGGAAGATCTTATTGCACTCTACAACTACCTGAAAGGAGGTTGTAACCAGGTGGGTGTTGATCTCTTCTCCCAAGGAACAAGCAATAGGAGAAGAGGAAACGGCCTCAAGTTGCTTCATGGGAGGTTTAGATTGCATATTAGGAAAAATTTCTTCACCAAGAGGGTTGTCAAGCACTGGAACAGGCTGCCCAAGGAAATGGACAAGTCACCATCCCTGGAGGTGTTTAAAAGATGTGTAGATGTGGTTCTTAGGGACACGGTTTAGTGGTTGGACTTGGCAGTGCTAGGTTAATGGTTGGACTTGATGATCTTAGAGGTCTTTTCCAACCTAACAATTCTATGATTTAAAGTGTTTACTGACTACCTATGAACTTTCAGGTATTTTGGAAGGCCTCTCATTTTGTTCAAGGAATCCACAAAAACGTTTACTGAGTCTCAGAGCCTGCATCCCAGCAGGACCCAGCATTCAAATAGCTGCTTTTGTAATGTGTTTCTGTAAGGGCAGGTGGAAGAAGAGAGTCTACTCTTTTAAGATATCTGGTCAAAGACTTTTTTCAGTGCAACAAGGAATGCTACTGCATCCAGCTCTGGGGCCCCCAGTACAGGAAAGACATGGAGCTACTGGAGCGAGTCCAGAGAAGGGCCACAAAATTGATCAGAGGTATGGAGCACCTCTCCTATGAGGACATGCTGAAGGAGTTGGGCTTGTTCAGAGTGGAGCACTGACTTCAGATGATAAGAAATTGTGCTGCTCATAATTTGTTTTATATAATAATAATAA
>VWZZ01002927.1:27582-65000 GCA_013399095.1 Psophia crepitans
ATAATAATAATAATAATAATAATAATAATAATAATAATAATAATAATAATAAAGAAGGCTCTCGGGAGACCTAACTGCCACCTACCAGTACCTAATGGGAGGCCTCAAAGAAAGATGGAGAAGGGCTGTTTACAAGGACAAGGAGTGATAGGACAAGGGGTAATGGGTTTAAACTAAAAGAGAGATTATTTAGTTTAGATATTAGGAAGGAATTTTTGACTGTGAGAGTGGTGAGACACTGGAACAGGTTGCCCAGAGAAGCTGTGGAGGCCTCATCCCTGGAAGTGTTCAAAACCAGGTTGGATGGGGCTTTGGGCAACCTGGTCTAGTGTATGGTGTCCCTGCCCATGGCAGGGGGGTTGGAACTAGATGATCTTTGAGGTTCCTTTCAACTCAAACCATTCTATGATTCTATAATGAGGAAGACTTAAACAAGAACATACGGGGCACACACCTCACCAACAAATGGTCAGGGAAGCAGTGACCATGGCCAAACCTGATCAGTCACAGTAATTGATGAGGGCATGTGAGAGTGTAAGAACATTTATTCCAGCGAGGTTATCTGATCAGAGACCTTGTAGATTGGGAAACTAAGAGGAAAAGGGAGATATCAGAAACAACATATACAGAGACACAGACCTGACAAAACAAACATGAAAATAATGACAAGAAACAAACATCCCCACTCACCCTAATTGATGGGCTATCAAGAAACTACAGGTGCCATTTCCAGGAAGATCAGCCTGAACTTTGCAACTGGTAAGGTTGTAAATCAGAGGGATCCCAGACTGGGAGAGGTTTTAGAATCAATAGAGTTGTACAAATCTATGAGAGATGCACAGGGGGAAGAGGGACCAGAGTGGAACAAAGAGGTGGATAAACATAAAATGGTATAAAAGGGACTAGGTGCATGTAAAACAGGGCCAGTTAGTGATTGTCTGGCTGAGTCCTCCACCTCATGACTGCAGTCTGCCCTATCTTCTCAGTGTCAATGGAGGGAGTAGGGGTCTTTGACCTCCAGCCATGGGGTGGTGCATTGGGTTTGTGTGGCAAGGTTTTGGTAGTGGGAGGCGTTACAGAGATGGTTTATGTGAGAAGTTTCTAGAAACTTTCATTGTGCCCACAGAGCCAATGCCAGCCGGCTCCAAGACGGATCCACCACTGGTCAAGGCTGAGCCAATGAGTGATAGTGATAGTGCTTCTGGGATGACAGAGTTAGGAAGGGGAAAAAACAAAACCAAAACCAAAACAAACAAACAAACAAAAGAAAACAACCCACCAGCCAAGAGCAATTGCAGTTGGAGAGAGGAGTCAGACGATGAGAGAGAAACAACTCTGCAGACACCAAGGTCAGTGAAGAAGGAGAGGGAGGAGGTGATCCTGCAGCCTGTCGAGAAGACCATGGTGAGGCAGGCTGTGCCCCTGCAGCTCATGGAGATTAAGGTGATCTCTCCCTATCCTTATCTGGACCCACGAGCCTTTTGCTATATTTTCCCTTCCCTGTCCAGCTGAGGAGGGGGGTAATGGAGCAGCTTCGGTGGGCACCTGGCCTCCAGCCACTGTCAACCCACCATAGGTAGGAATGGTCCTTGTCCCAAAAACAGCTACTGGAGGGGACAAGTGTAAGCGAGGCAAGTGAGGGATTCAGTACTGGCAGCTAAAGCAGGACCACAGGACCCCCAGCTGTTGGGGAAACTGGGTGCCAGTATCAAAAGGAATAAAGTTAATTTTCATTCTGACAGCTGGTGTAGTGCTGTGTTTTGGATTTAGGATGAGAAGTATGTTGATAACACTGATGTTTTTAGTTGTTGCCTAGTAGTTAAGGACTTCTCATGCTGCCCTGCTAACGAGAAGGTGAGGGGCGCTCAAGAAGCTGGGAGGAGACACAGTCAGGACAGCTGACCCGAACTGACCAAAGGGATATTCCATACTATATCACATCATGTCCTGTTTATAACTAGGGGGTGGGCAGAGAGTCATGGTAGCTGGGGGTCTTGCACAGCAGTGTTCAGAGTGCTGCTTTCCTGGAGATGGCTGAACACTTGCCAGCCATGGGAAGTGGGGAATGTATTCCTTGTCTTGTTTCGCTTGTGCATGTGGACTGGGAGGCTGGACAGCTGGGGATCTTGTGTAGCACTGACTTCAGGTGATAAGAAATTGTGCTACTCATAATTTGTTTTGTATATATTATTATTATTGTTGTTGTTGTTGTTATTATTTTTTTCCTTTATTTGTCCTATTAAACTGTTTTTATCTCAACCCATGAGTTCTCTCATTTTCACTCTTCTGATTCTCTCCCCTGTTCCACTGGAGGTGGGAGTGAGACATCAACTGCATGGTGCTTAGTTGCCAGCCAGGGCTAAATCACGATACTGATCAGTAAATGCTCCAATCCTTTTTTTGTATTTAGGCCCAAAATGCTTACCTGTGTACAACCTTGCACATTCCTCCTTTGAACACACCACAAAATAGTTTTTATTTTTTATTTAACTGGTGCCTTGACTACAGCAATTGTCCTCACAGTCTATTCAATCCTATTACATGTTTACCTCTTCCTTAAAGGAATGGCAATGATATCATATCAGTAATTAATTAGTCTCTTTGACTGACTGGATTGCTTGTGATTCACAGGAATCTTGTGTCTTGTGTGTCAGAACCTCAGAGTTCCCACTCCCCCCAAAGATCACTGACCTACATATCAGTTTCTTTGCCTGTTGATTAGAGTATGGAAAATGCCAAGTTCCTCTGTGTTTATACAGAATTCAGCACAACCAAGTCCTGTTCCATTAAGTACTCTTCTCGTGATTCAATGTAATGCAATTTCTCATTAATATTAATAACAAAAAAGGCAAATAAATTATAATGTAATTTTGAGTTTTCTTTTGGTTAAACAATTTTTAATATCTATTCCATTTTTATCACCACACACACGATCCTGTAAAAAGAATATTCGAACATATTCTAAAAACTCAATCACAGAAGAAATGATTCCTTGCAATAATATACTGTTATTTTTCCAGATACTTTTTAAAATAACACATAAGGAACATTACATTTACTTCATTGTACTTTAATCTTTAATTTTCATACATTTTTCATATTTTAAAAATTCTCATGTGACAAGCACACAAATTATTTTAGATGTTTCCCATTTCTCTTATGTAAGAATTAAGCATCATATTTTCTATTGTCAATTTGGCTAAAAGATTATCTCACCCAACAGAATATTAAAACCAATGTGTTTGTTAGGTTACAAACCTGGCAAAAGAAAAGCACCAATAATTTTTCTTTTTATTTTTATCTCCAGAAAGCAGCAATCCACATTCTGTTCTTAAAAAAGTAGAAAGCATTTAATTCCCCAGCATGTTGTCAAAGGCTTTTGCTGAACTCCAGTCACTTCTCTTTTATGTTTTGAAGTTTTAATCCATTATACTCAGACCATAGAAATCAGACATCATTTCCTCTTGTCTCTCTTCAATATAATTGCATATTTTTAGTAGAAAATTTAATCCTCTTTATCATCATACTTACCATTTAATTTAATGGACATAAGAATTATTAGGTTTATTATTACTATTATTATTACTGTTATTATTGTAGCTTGAAAAAGTCCCATTTCAGACCTAATATTATTGTAAGATTTTAAAATTGTATGTGAATATGGTCATGTCCTCAAATATTTACAATCTAAAGCAACAACCGGGCATTTGATATAATTGGACAGATGTAGAAAATCAACACTTTCCTCATACAAAGTTTTATATAAGGCCTATTCTGGCATCTCCACCATCCCTCAGCTTGAGAGGGCTGGTTCAGAATTGCTCATTTCATAGGAAATTGTCAAGTCAGGAACATCATCACCTCTTTACAAAGAGAAGTCATTTTTTATATCAAGTTTGGTGTGCAAAATGGGTGATATTCAGAAGTGGGAGTTCACAGGGTCCTTCAGAATGGAACCCCCATAATAAGAATTTAGAATGATCATATTGGTACAGATAAAACAAAAACTTTCTTTCACTAAAATGTTAATCAAAACCAGAGAAAAGTTTCAACTACCTTTTCAGTGTTAAAGCATTGTTTTCTATGCATCTTGAACTTCCTGAAAGGCAAATCTACATAGTGATATTACAAATTTTATTACCATTTCTGGGTAGAACTCATGGACAAATATAGGTATGTTTTGGATAACCATGTACTGTTTTGGAATAAAATTCAACTGCTAAGCTTTTCTATAATTCGTCCATCCTTACCTGAACAACTATCCATTAGATGTGTTAAATAGATTTGCATAAAATTCAGGAAATTACTATTCATAACAATTTATTAGAAATACTCTCTGTAACTACTGCCCTTTAATGCAAATCTGTAATAACTTTTATTGTGAGTATCAAACCCAAGAAATTATTGCTTTGTGGTGATGGGGGATGGAGGGGGGCCATAAGACCCAGTAGGAAAGGAGGTTGGCAGAAAAGGACCTGGAGGTCTTGGTGGACACCTGGTTGAACATGAGCCAGCAATGTGCCCTTGCTGCAAGGAAGCTAACGATATCTTGGGATACATTCAGCGACGTATTGACAGCAGGCTGAGGAAGGTGATCCTTCCTGTTTACTCAGCACTGGTGAGGCCACACCAGGAGTGTTGTGTCCAGTTCTGGACTCACTAATACAAAAGAGTCGTGGACATACTGGAAGCAGTCTAACGAAGAGCCAGAAAGATGATGAAGACGCTGGAGCATCTCTCCGCAAGGTAAGGCTAATAGAGCCGGGACTGTTCTGCCTGGAAAAGAGAGGGCTCAGGGTAATCTCATCAATGTTTATAAATACCTGAAGGTAGGATAAAGAGAATATGGAGTCAGGGTTTTTTGAGTGGTGTCCTGTGACAGGACCAGAGGCATTGGACACAAACTCGAACATAGGATGCTCCCTCTGAACATGAGGGAACAATTTTTTGCTGTGGGGGTGACTGAGCACTGGCATGGGTTGCCCAAGGAGGTTGTGGAGTCTCCATCCTTGGAGATATTCAAAAGCCATATGGCCACGGGTCTGGACAAGTGGCCCTAGGTGACCCTGCTTGAGTAGGAGGTTGGACCAGGTAATCTCCGGAGGTCCCTTCCAACCTCAACTATTCTGTGATTCTGTGGTGTTTGTAATGAGGTATGAGTTGCTGGGTTGTCTTTTTTTTTTTTTGTTTCCCAATAGTTAGCACAGAGACCTTCATTTATGCTGTGTATAGAAACAATTTTGTTGAAAAATCAGTAAAGGTGTTTTCAGGGTTCCCAACATCTATTTGCTAGCTGTAAACAAAAAGCATTTCCCCTTTTGTATAATTGTATGATACTAATGTGGGTTTGAACTTGAGGGGCATACAAATATATTTGACCTTAAACATGGAGTTAAGCATTTGTTGAATAGTGATGGGCATACACTTAAAGTTAAGGACATAGGTAATTGCTTTGCCATCCAAAACAAAAGCCAGACCAAAACAAACCACTGTGTTACAGTCTCTTGTTAGGGCCATCATTTTACAGTGTCTTTTATGGAGTGTGCCTGCAACCTGTCATCTTACTGCTATAGCTATTTTCACTTAATGAAAAGCAATGACTGTCAAATATTCTTTATTCTCTATTTGCCTTTTTTTTATATGTACATTTCACTTCACCTCTGCATTTCACTTCATTACGGAAGTTCACTGTGCATATATGCACTGTGCATATTTTAACATTGCAGAAAACCGGAGCAAGGAAGAAATGCCATTGCTTAATTACTTAGTATTTCTTCAGGATAGTATATTACACATATGATTTATGATCTGCATCGATTGCCAGTTGATTTTTAAGGTGGTGATAAAAAAGCTGAGGCCTGACTGCCCAAAAGAAACTTCACACTCTTCTTTGATATCTCAAGAATGACATTCAGTTTTCTCTGCTCTGAGAAAACTCGTACATTAAGACTCTTAAAAATACACTGCCAAACACTTCTCTGTGGGTGAGGCAGGGAAGCTGAACAAAAAGCGACCACAGAAGGCAAAGGATGAGCTTCATTTCAATAGCCTGGGAGTTCTTTCACTGCTGCATTTGTTTAACAGAAATACAATTATCATTCTAGACTTGGACCATCCTACAGAAATTTAAAAATAAATATGAATAGCCACATTCTTTGAAAGAATATCATGAAAAGCCAAGGGAGACTTTTTGAAAGATTTAGTTCACCGGGGTATTTATGGCCTTGTACTGTGCTTTGACCATAAGCAGCAAGACTTCACCTTTACAATTTTCAGATTAATATTAACTGAAACAAATCAGAAATGAGGCTGTTTCCACACAAAAAAAGGTCATTTTGTTCCTCACTGGCTTGCTAGTTAGGTCATGCATGTAACTTACACTTATTGGAGCCCTCTTTCCATCTCTTGGGTGTTTCATTTGAAGTAAGATGGAGAATTATGTACTTGGTAACCGCTGAAGGTCAAAGATAAATATGCAGAGCAGCAGAACATTGTGCAAATATCTAACTGTGCAATCACCGTAGATTTTTAAATAGATTTTCTGTGTCTCTCAGCTGCCTAGCTATGTGAAAGTAGTTAAGACAGCAAAGAAAAACAGTTGACACTGACAATCCACTCATTTAGCTTGAGCTACTGCACATAAAGAAGTACTTCTCCAATAAAAGCAAACACAAGCATCTGAACATCTAGTAAAGAGATTGTAGAAGTACCAAATAAGCTTGGATTCTTTTTTACCTTTGTAAGACATTAGTAAGCAATTCAAACATGTACTGAGGCATTGGCACTGACGGTCTTCTACTTAAAAATTGATCCATTAGTTTAACAGCACAATGCATACAATGAGATGGTGAGTTTGTGGATATATGACATAAGTCTGGCACACCCGATTTAAGAGAGTCATGATTAGTATGCCATTGATCTAATTTCAAAATGATATACATGTTTCCCAGTACTGGGAGACCACATTCTTCAACTCTACCTTCCTGAACCAGGATTACAAAAACACTCACAATCTTCCCTTTAACATTCATCCATATGGAAAGTTTCCATAACAATGTACAACACCAGGTATTTCATATGAATGATAAAGCTGCTGAGAACATTTTGGAAATTCGGCAAAAACATAAAATATTCAGTCTTTTGAGTACATAACAAAATAATTAAAATTTGTATTACCTCTGTGGAGCACGCGTTCTTTATAAACCAAAGACAAATTTTCCTACAGAGAAACAAAGAAAACCCCAGACACAATCATGATTTCCTAAATAAAAGATGGGATATATTGCATACAAAATATGAAAGACATGAGATCCAGTCTTACACATGGTGTCACAAATTATTAGTCTTTAATCACATTTCAGAAAGTTTGGGGGGTTTGGGGGGTGAAGGGATATTTTTCCCCTCAAAAATCCTGTTATATGAGCCTATTTATTTTGCTAATAAATAACAACAAAACTGTATTTAAAATCAAGACTCTTTGCTGAAATGTGAATTTCCCCAAAATTGATGGAAAGGCATTTTGGTCCAGACACGTAGGTATGCAAACACATGCTTGTAATCACAGAAGGCCAAGAACAAAGTTTTGTTACAGAGCCTTTAAAAAATATATGGTGCCTCCCCAACTCAGACTAACACCATTTTCTGCTTAAGTTCTCAATACCTTTAACTGGTCTGCATTCATCTACAGGGCATTGCAAAAGGGTAGTATGCAGTGATCAGATACCCCCTTACACTAGAACCTGTAGGCAGGGAAGGGGTGAATCGTAATGCAATAGGAGAGCATCGCTCCTGCATTGTACAGAGATATTTGTCTGCCTTTTGCAGAACTTCATATCTTCTGCAGATGGGAGAGTAGTGAAAAGGAGCTGGAGGAGGAGTTGACCCTTCTCTGCTCTGTAGTAGCAAAGAAATGGCAGGAAGGAGATGAAAGGAAACAATGAAAGGATCAATCCTGCAATGCATGGAGCTTTTGCTCCAGTTGATGAGTGCTCTTGCTAATCTCAGCTACAAGTGAAAGTGCTCAACAGCAGAGACAGAACCAGGCCTTTACAGAACTCTAACAATGTAACAGAAAAGATTTGTGGGAAAGAAAACATCTTCATAAATAGGAAAATAGCACACAGGATGGAAAAGGACATGATATTTTGAGAACAATAGGGCTATTACAAGTGACGCCAATAAATATGATTAAGTTGATAGGAAGGGAATGAAACATAATCAGGGCTCACAACAGTAGTTTTTCTCATGCATAGAATACAAGAGGTGTGTCCCATTGGAAGGGCACTAATTATAAATAAACTCTAGCTGACTCTGTCTACAGCATCCAAAATCCAGGGTTAGTAATGAATTTAGATTAAAACTTAAAATACTCTTTCTTTTGTGAAGGAGGTATAAACTGATAAAGGCCATGATGCTTCTGTCACATCAGCTATTCCCATGTTTGACTCTGATGACTTTAATAGGTCAGTTCCTTGTTTGCACTGCTGGCACTGGAAAAAACAGGACTGGTGCTCAGTAATTCTGTAGGGTAGAGAATGCAGACACGTATTTCACACATAACCAGAAGTTGCCATACAATATCTTTTCCAGGAAATTGTGCAGTATATATCTCTAAGCTTTAGAACACACCATTTGTTGAGTATTTGAGATGTGAAGAAAATCCTTGCAATAGGGATTTTAAAAGGGAGTTGTGCTGCAGGATAGAATCCAGTTGTGAGTCTCAATAATGTCTTCTACATTCATTGTGTGTAGTGAAAGCGGCAAGGCAAATATCAGGGCATTTGACATAAGTTTTCTATGTCTCTCATCTTTTTTACTCAAGGCAGCCTCACTCCTGTGAATAGAATAACATTTGGATAAAGAGCTCATTGAAGACTGCAATGAGCCTGGTTTTCTGGAAGGAAAGAAAAGAATTGGTCTCATGAATAGATCTTTTTCTAAAAAGGGCTGAGGTTACTTCCCCTTTCCGTTGAGCTAGTAAGTGTCACAAAATGAGTCAAACTGATCCAGGCAGTCGGGTTTCACTGGCCCAGTAAATGACATACTTTAACCTTACTGTGACTTATAAGGGACACGTAGCAAGATGGAGGTCCTTATTAGTCATTCAAGTGAATTTCAGCCAAAAATATGTCCTCTCATTATTCATAAAGAGATGTGTTAGCAAGCTAACATCATATTTCCCTTGGTTTATTTTTTATCTGTTCAGCAAATAGGTACAGAGTAAAACTATTACTTGCATTTGGAAAAGGAAATACAAGCTTTTAACTTAAAGAACATTTCAGCCTGATTCTCTTACTAATATTAGTCTGTGGTGATTCTTAATCAAACCCTGCAGGGTACAAACAAACCCATGATTTCAGCAGACTGTATGTGACTTCCTACAGACAGTAGTCTGGATGGAATCCACTTGTAATTGCTGGCTATTTTGGGTATCTTGCATTCCTAATTCTGGCCATCTTGAGAAAGCATAAGAACAAGATATTCTAGAATTGCAGATATACAGTCTAAATCATATGGAGTCGACAACCAGAAACTAATATCTAATGATAGTTGTAGTTGTTTGGGATTGTTTATTATGTTAATAATCCTAGCCACTTAATCCAACCATTTCAGTACACATTAATCTCAGCTACTTTTACTACTTATTACTTACCCACTTACTACATATGTCTGCTTACCACTACCTAAGTGTTTAGGTTCTTGTCCAGTCAATGGAGAGAAGATGGATAACCATACCTTAGACTAGACGTTTAGTTAGTGCTTTAAAATCAGCTCTTTAATTTATTGCTCCATTCAAGGGTGTTTATTCGGAGATGCAAATATATTTCATACCTCATTCTTTTCAAGTGCTCACTGAAATGTTATGTTTTTCTAATGCTATCCTTTTTCTGGGAACTGTGATCTGATCACAGCTAAGCAGAGGGATACTCAGTTATGGTATATACCTACATTGCAAGAGAATATGTTTTTCAAAATCTGCTGCCAAAAATATTCTTCCGATACAGTCTTCCCTTTTTATATCTATGCTAAATTAAAGAATGTAGTGACAAGTGTAGCATATAACCAAAGCTTGGCATGTTAAGAATATTAAATAGTAAGCTGTTTCTTAGGGCCATGCAATGTTACTAAAACATTCTAGGAATAATAAAAAGCAGTACTTTTATGGAAGGAAGAAGAGTTACAGTATCATAGAATTTAGAGATTTTTTTTAATTTAGAAAATTATAATTTTAGAAACTTTTATTTTTTTATTTTTTTTATTTTTCCTTTCTTCATGTGAATCTAAACCTTTATATCTATTCTTTTATCAGTGCGATTTTGGTATATATTACAAAAAATATGCTTGACAATTGAATTATTTTAGTTTTCTTGTAAATTAAATACAGTGAAAATAAATGCAGTTTTAAAGCCAGTATCTCATATTTAGATTTGCTTCAGCATTTTACTGAGATGCATGATTAGTTTAAAAATCCACTCTGAATCTATGACTCCCTTAGTCATTTCAAATGGCTACTCTTTGTTCTCTTTGTGGTTGATGGAGAAAATAGTTTTTTTGTGGTTTATGATTCACCAGATCTACTTTAAATGTCAACTTCAGTAAGAGATGTATCATCCCCAAACTTGATTGACTATTTTAAATAGGTTCACTCATTCAGATATAGACATCTGTGTTATAGATGCTTTCAGTGTTTCTTATGACAATCTAAAAAGTATCTCTGGCATATTAAACATAGATACAGTCTAAGGCCTTATTTTTCCAATAGTATTGAACTGTAAGATTCTGAAAATCCTGACCTACAACCTCTGTAAATATTTTCAGCTCTGGTAAATGCTGTCTTTTTGCTTTTCATTTCACAATACTTGGAAGACCAAACTTTTTCTCTTTGACTTGACAGAAAATTTTCATTCCTCTTCTCTCTTACTTATCAAAATACCCTTCACGTTAATCTTCCCAATACTCACCAGCTCAAACAAAATGGAGCTGCTGTCCCAGCCCTTGACCAGACCACATCATGTTCATTGAACCTTTCCATCTGCATACTCTTTAGGTATCTATAGTGCTCCTCACATTTAAATGCTCATCTATTTCACAAACCTCAAGAAAAGCGAGCGAAGCCACCCAATGAAGTAATAGAAAACATTTTTCTGTAAGATCTGGAAAATTTAGTCTGTTTTTCTTCCCCAATTTTGCAAAATCTTCCCAGATCTCAAACATTCCAATAGCAGTTCTTTAATTCAGAATTGATTTTGAAAACCAATATTCACCTATTTTACTTACTTTATAAAATAATATATTTTAGTTAGTTACAAGGAAAAGGGGCTATGAATAAGTGCTATGCATGGGCATAAACAAGATGATAGATACTATAGCGTATTTTAACATTAAAATAAAAAGAAAGTTCCAGAGAGGATAACCAACAAAGTATTTGCCTACTGGTATCTTTGTTACTTGGATCTCATTGCATGCTTCGTTATTTTACCTCTTTCTTATCCTCATATCCCTGTTTAGCATCTCTGTGTTTTCTGATTTTACACCCTTCAGACCAGATATGAGTTAAAGCTAACATTAATGTTCTGTGCTGACATTATGCTTTGAAGAAGCCTAGCATATTTTAATTATTATTTCATCAGAGGTATATGATAACTGCTAATAATAATGAGAAAGAAATACATGAAAGAATGTGAGTTTCTCATCAAGAATGTTTTATAATATAAACAATAGCCAGAAAAAAAATCATAGAGGTTGAAAATAACCTCTTCAACAAACAGATGGCTTAAATCATTGAAACAGACTTGCTATATTATGAAAATGCAAGTATAACGGAAGTTACAATTACTAAATTAGTAACATTGGATTATTTGTTTAAAATATGTTATCATTAACATATTAACACTATTATTAATTTATTCATCAAACCAACAATCACGGAATCACAGAATCACAGATTGGTAGGGGTTGGAAGAGACTTCTGAAGATCAACCAGTCTACCCCCTGCTAAAACAGGATCAAGTGCAACAGCAATACTAAAAATATAAATTGCCTTCTATCATATCACTCAATATACTATACAAAGTCCAGAATCTCTGTATTATAGGCCTCTATTACCTCAAGATTTCATGTCATAGAATCCAGGTACCAGGATTTTCTTAAACATTTATGGTCAGATTCTTTAATATCCAGCATTATCTCATGTATTTCATGTGAGGAATATATGAAACAGCAGGGTACAATTCATCATGACCTATATTATCACAATAGTTAACCATGCTATTGTTGATATTTTTTTAAGACTTTCAGAAAGTCACATAGAATTATAGTGATACCTGGAATACATTATGCATTTTTGCACCCCATTATTGATACACCTTTTTCAAATCTAATGGAGTTCAAATAAAATAAGTTTCTTAAAGTTCAGTTAAGGATTGATATTATTTAAATTTATGTCAAAACTGGAAGAACTGGAATATTTCAGATTAATTAGTCTGATGATCATCTATTATTGCACAATTTAGAAAATGCTAGATTACTTGTAATGATATTAAAATCATATTGCCAATTACTTGCAATCATAAAAACCCTGACATATTTTCTCCTTTCCTATTACAGTGACATGTGTTTGTCATTTAGAGCATAATTTGTTGCTGCTTTATTCCTCTTTTACAGTACTACAACTCTAATGAAATAAAATTAAAACAACACACTTCAGCAATGTTCTCAAATATGTGTCTAGAATTCAGCATTCAGGTAAATATGAGGCTGTATCAGAACCTTTATTTTCAGGGTCTATTTAAACTCAAAGGTGTTCTTAAAAAAAAAAATCCACTTTGGAAAAAATACAAGCTAAAAGCAACGCATTTGAATGGTGTCCTTGGGGAAATCAATCACTGTGAGTTGCTGCCATACTTGCCCCCTTGCAGCTCATAACACATGCTAAGCCCAAGCGGTTAAGCACATTCTACTGCTCACAAGGGATGTTTGAGAACACTGTCACATGTAGAAAAGCAGTATAGTATTGAACATTTTACATCAGCTCTAGATTTTGGAAAATAAAACCAATTCTTTGTGGAAGGAAAATACAAGTTGGGCAACTTGTGGCACAATCCAAGAGGCTGAGAAGTAAAAGATTGCTGAATATTGCATGGACTTACAAACGTGTCACAAGAGCATCAATGTATTAGCAACATGACTTAACCTTTAAGATTGAAGGGATTTAAACAATTTCTCATTTCATAACTTATTTTTTATATCACTAATAATTATTTTACACTTTCCCCATTTTCCTTCTCCTACTTTCTCTTTCTTACATAGCTGAGTCCTGTCTCTGCATTTTTTACATATACTCACATATGCAAACAGACTCACAGACATGATTCATTCTATTATGTGATGAAATTCTTTGTTATGGAAGCTAAATGGACTACTATTTTCAGTACGATGGCTATTTAAGTTTTAGGAATCTGAAAAAAATAATCACATATTCTGTAGTTCAGTACTTCTGTATAAAGTCAACCCCCACTTAAGAACAGAAACAGAAGGATGTCTGACTGGAACTATGATTTAAAATTATCACGGATCCACACTGCCAAGGGACCAGACAGATTGACCATTTGGAGCATTTGCTTTGCCAGTCCAGCAATCTAGACATGAGAGCATTTAAATAATTGTGATCTCCCAATAAAAATCTGACAACAAAGGAATAAACTGGAATGAACCTGTGTATGTGTAGTAATCAGTCAGGTGAGGTTTTTTAATTAAATATAAGTAGCTGGGCCTGAGGTTCTTGCTTTGTACCACTCTGAGGCATGACTAAGAACTCCAGAACTATTAATCTGAAACTTTCCCTTTATTTTATGAATATTTTTACCTGAAACATCTGTGTTCTGAGTGTATATAAGAATTCCAAGACACATATGGGAAATAGTTATCACTATCAAAATAATATAAATGGTGGAAGACCATCTATTTGCCAAGCCCTAGTGGGCTGCACGTGATGATCAAACACACACACACAAGCAGGTTACCTGCCTGAGGATCTAAGGGCCTGCAGCAGTTCTGCTTCCATTGACTAGTAGGTTACATCAATGTCAAGGAAGCATTTGCAACACTTAAACTCTGACAGGAAGCCAGATGACAAAAATAAATCAACTATATTAACCATAGGAGCAAGAGGGATTTAGAAACAAAATTGGCAAAGAAAACTTTGACATGAAGAGCGGAATGAGAATGGAAATAAGCTCCTCATCACACATCAGTGTGAGAGAAAGAGTTGCATAGCCCAGAGTTGAAAAGGAATACTTTGCTCACTATAACATATAGAAATGTAGACTCAGAATCTGCTCCTCTGCCTGCAGATGTGTGATGAGCCTACTGAGAACTTATGGATAAGGATTAAAGAAAAGGGAGGCAAGAGTGACATGGGTGTCTCCTACAGACCAGCTGACCAGGAAGAACAAGTGAATGAGGCCCTTTACAGACAAATAGGAGCACCCTCATGTTCACAGGCTCTGATCTACATGGAAGACTTCAGCTGCTCCAGTATCTGCTGAAGGAAAAACATAGCTGGGCATAAGCAATCTAGCAGGTTCCTGGAATGCATTGATGACAAATTTCTCCTCCAAGTGATAGAGGAGCCAACAAGGAGAGGTGCCCTGATGATCCTCATACCAACAAGGAGGGATTCAGTGGGGATGTGAAGGTCAAATGCACCCTCAGCTGCAGTGGGCATGAGGTGGTGGAGTTCAGGAACATAAAGGGAGAAAGAAATGCAAAAAGCAAGGTCACTGTCCTGGACTGCAGGAGAGAGGACTTTGGTCTCTTCAAAGATCTGCTGGAAGAGTACCTTGGGATAAGACCCTGGAGTGAAGATGGGCCCAAGAAAGCTCGTTCACATTCAAGGATTAAATCCTCTAATCTCAAGAACTGTCCATCTCAATGAGTCAGACAAAAATGCCAGGAGAACTGCATAGGGGAACAAAGAGATCCTAGCCAAACTCAGACACAAAAAGGAAGCAAGCAGAGGACGGAAGCAAAGATGTGTAACTTGGGAGGAATGCAGAGATATCAAAGCATCCAGGGGTGAGGTTAGGTAAGGTAAAGCCCAGCTGGAATGTAATCTGACAAGGGATGTGTTTTGGGTTCGCATGGCAAGGTTTTGGGAGGGGTGGGGACAGGGACAGACACACGGGACACAGGGGTGGTAGCTTCTGCAAAAAGCTGCTTAACAGTTTCCCCTCTGTCCAATAGAGCCAATGCCAGCTGACTCCAAGACAGATCCACCACTGGTCAAGGCCAAGTCCATCAACAACAGTGGTAGTGTCTCTGGTATAACATATTTAAGAATGAAAAAAACCCAACTGCGGGAGCATTTGCAGCCAGAGAGAGGAGTGAGAAGATGTAAGAAACTCTACAGACACCAAAGTCAGTGAAGACACAGGGGGAGGAAATGCTCCAGGCACTGGGGCAGAGATTCCCCTGTGGCCCGTGGTGAAGACCATGATGAGGCAGGCTGTCCCTCTGCAGCCCATGGAGGAGGGATGACCAGGTGTAGAGATTCCACCTGCAACCCACGGAGGACGCCATGCCAGAGCAGGTGGAGACACCTAGAGGAAGCTGTGACCCCCTGGGAAGCCCATGGTGCAGCAAGCTCCTGGCAGGACCTGTGGATCAGTGGAGCGAGGAGCCCACTCCAGAGCAGGTTTGCTGGCAGGACTTGTGGCTCCATGGGGGACCCACACTGGGGCAGTCTGCTCCTGAAGGTCTGCACCCCATGGGAGAGACCCATGGGAGCAATTCATGAAGGACTCTAGCCCATGGGGAGGACTCATGTTAGAGAAGCTCATGGAGGACTGTCTCCCATGAGAGGAACCCCACGCTGGAGCAGGGGAAGAGTCCTCTCCCTGAGGAAGAAGAAGCAGCTGAAACAATGTGTGATCAATCGACCTTAACCCCGATCCCCGTCCGCTTTTGCTGGAGGGGGAGCAGGGAGAGATTGGGAATGAAGTTAAGAAGGGAGGGGTGGGGAGAGGTGTTTTAAGATTTGGTTTTATTTCTCACTGCTCTGCTCTGTGTTTGCTTGGTAATGAATTAGATGAATTCCTCTTGTAAGTCTGGTCTGGTTTGCTCGGGATGGTAATTAGTGAACAGCCTTTCCCTCTCCTTATCTTGACCCACGAGTCATTTGTTACACCTTTTCTCCCCTGTCTAGTTAAGGAGGCTCAGTGGTAGAGCACCTCTGGTGGGCACCTGGACTTCAGCCAGGGTCAACCCATCACAGGATGGCAAATGATCTGGCAAAGACAAGAATGGCTTCTATTAAGTGCATAGGTGACAATAGGAAGGCTATGGAAAATGTAGGTACACTGCTGAAACAGAAGACCTGGATACACAGGACATGGAACAGGCTTTAGCACTGACTTCCTTCTTTGCCTCGGTCTTTACTAGCCAAATCAACCTTCAGAGATTCCATGTTACAGAGACCAAGGGAAAAGACTGGAGAAGGAAGACATACCCTTGGTAGAAAAGAATCTGGTCAGGGAGGACTTAAGGAAACCGGATGTACATGAACTCATGGGCACTGATGGGAGGCACCCATGAGTCCTGAGGCTGCTGACTGGTGTCATTACAAGACCAATCTCTATAAATCTTTGATTGATGGTGGTGGGTAGAAGTGCCCAAAGACTGGAGAAAAGCAAATGTTACTCCTATTCTCAAGAAGGGCAAGAGGGAGAACCCAGGGAACTACAGGTCAATCAGCCTCAATCTCTGGGAAGGTGATGGAGCAGCTAATCCTGGAAATAATTTCCAGGCACATGAAAGACAATAAAATCATCAGGAGCAGTCAGCATTGAGTCACCAACAGGAAGTCATGCTTGATCAACTTCGATGATTAAATGACTGGCCTGATAGATGAGAGGAGTGCAGTGGATATTGTCTACCTGGTCTTCCAAGGCTTTGCACACTGTTTTCCATAAGACAAGCTGTTTATGTATGGGATGGATGAACAGGCTGTGAGATGGACTGAAATCTGGTAAAATGTCCAGATGCAAAGTGTCATGATCAGAGGCACAAAGACTTGTTGGAGGCCAGTAACAAGTGGTACAACCCAGAGGGCAATAGTGTGTCCAATTCTGTTCAACGTCTTTATTAATGACGTGGATGATGGGGCAGTCTTCCTCAGCAAGTTAGCTGATGACACAAAACTGGAAGGAGTGACTGAATTGCCAGAGAGTCATGCTGCCATCCAGAGTGACCTTGACAGGCTGGAGAAATGATCTGACAGGAATCTCATGAAGTTCAACAAGGGGAAGTCCTACACCTGGGGAGGAATAGCTTCATGCACAAATAAATGCTGCGGGACATCCATATGGAAAGCACTTCTGCAAAGAAGGATCTGGGGGTCCTGATGGACAACACCTTATCATGAATCAATAACATGCCCTTAGCAAAGAGTGCCATCGGGCCTTGGGTTGCATCACACAGAGTGTTGCCAACATCAAGTGTCATGATGCACAAGTTGAAACATATAAAGGATTTAAACCAGTTAACCCATCATGAGTCTTCAATCTGTACAGATACCGTGGGAGACTGTGCCAAAAATCTTGCTAAATTCAAGGTAAACCTGACCCACTGCTCTCCCCTCATGCACAGAGCTAGTCACCTCATCATAGAAGGCAATCAAGTTGGTCAGGTATGATTTACCCTTGGTCACGCTGGCCGTTTCAAGTTATTTGGTCCCTCGTGCTTGGCCACAGCTTCTGGGAAGATTTGCTTAACTTTCCTAGACACTGAAGAAAGGCTGGTCATTATCTGCTTTCCTTTCTTCAGGGTAAGCTTGATGTCTGCATTCATCTATACATCAGGAACCTTTTCTGGGTAATTGTAAACTTCAGAAAATGATAAAAAGTAGGATCATAACTGCATCAACCACCTTAGCATCCTTGGTTTCATCTTATCTGGTCCCATAGACTTGTATACACTCATCTTGCTTAAGTGATTTTTAACTTCTTTTAATGTGGTTAATACTTCACTCCTACAGACTGTCACCAGCCACAGAATGCTGGGAATCTGGGGTATACCTTAACAGTAAAAATGTCAATTATTTTAGAAACTGTAAGGAAAAAAAAAAGGAAGAAAACAAACTGATGCACAGATTGTGTTTATTCTGCATTACTATAGTCCACAATGCGAGAGTCATCACAGAAGTTAAAGAAGGTGTAAAAAATCTGCATCCAAAAATGAATTTGTGCTTATAAAGAATGAAAATAAATGCAACTAGTAGAATTAGTGGACTCATTGAACATCATCCATTTTGGCATGCACCTCTTTAATTACATTATGCAAAACAAAGGCAGTCACAGAGGTGATAGATCTCTCACCATTCAGACTGTGTTCTACTTGGCAGAAATCACAGTATACTTTTAAATGTTTAGAGACAGAGATCTTCCAGACAATGATAATTTGTTGTAACAAAAAGGAGAAAATCAAAATGATTACTTTTATTTTAGCCTTTGTTCTGCTATCATAACCACTATGTGCTAACTAAAAACTGTTCTGAGTAGAGTAGACATTGTGAAGAGCCATTCAGTTCTCCAACATATAAATTTGGATCTATTGTTAATGGTCAAGAATATTGCTTGGATGAAAATCCCTCCTTTGACAGCTTGTTGCTAAATAGACCAAATATGTCAAAAGGCTGAGAATAAGATGGAGCAACTAATCTCTCTGAAGCTACTGGAATTTGGATCCACTTTTTTGTCTTCCACTGTCATGCCCTTGCATATTCTTACTTTTTGCTTTCGTAAAAAAGCTTCCTAGCATCCTCAAGGGTGACTCAGTTTAGGATTAGATGTATATAGGCAGTATTTTTTTCAGGAGTTAGTTAGGTGTAGAGAGTAGTCTTTATGATTATTTCCAGAAGATTATTTTTTTTAAGCCAGAGATTACTATTAAAAAAAAAATCCTGCAGGAAATTCTGTTTTTTGTAATCAAAAATGTTTTGCAGATATGTGTCATGTTGATCACAAAATCAGTGTCAAAGGGAAGCCTTTTGACTTTCTCATTCATATCACTAGTGTAAAAACATTTCATTTCAATAATGTCAAAATATTTTGTTTCACATTTATAAATTCGTATTCATTTTGCATCTGAACATGTCTTTTAATTCATCAGAATCAAATCTTTCATGTTTCTGAACAGATCTTTTTTTAATTTTTTTTTGCAAATTTAATTCCATGAAAAGATTTAAGTTTGAATTGTGCATTTTACAATAAAAGAGGATACAAAACCAGAAGCTTGAGGTTTTTTACTTGCTCTATTTACCATCAATTCATGCCTAATAAATACTTGGAAAAAGAAATATTTCAAATTTTTCTCAGCTGGCAGCAGGGAGAAACGTAGCCTTACCTTAATTTTCACTGTACTGAAATTCCACCACTGTGGAGATTTGTATATGTACCAGAAAGCCTTATCATTCAGCAATTACTACCTTTAGAATCTGCCTAACTGTCTAAGCTTTAGTAATGTGCCTATGCCTGTGCTGTTTCTAAACAGTTGTCTCTTTCCCAGTGAACTGCTTTTAAATACAATTTGCTGGAGAGGAACTAACACCGTTTCTTTGGCCATTATAGGCAGGGGTTTTGATATCATTCCAGGAAACTTTGCCACTGACAGATTGCTGATAGTTCTGGGAATAAAGTTCAGCTCCAGTACACTGGGCTTCCCAATACCTTAATGAAATTCCTGGAAGTGTCTTTTTTAGATAGAAGTACTTAATGGAACAACATAAAAACAGGAAAACACAAGTAACATAGCTGAAATAGACTTGTTTTTGCAAGTGCCTCCAAGTTCAGGGACATAATATGAAGAATGCCATAATCTATGTCTACATCAGTAGCTTGTCTTCAAATGCAAAATGTTTCTGAAAACAAGGGCATTATGAACTCAATCAGTCACAGGAATATTCAAGCCAATAACTTAGGTTTTCAAGATGGATTATATTAGCATTGTCTGAACATCTGCACACCTCAAAGGCTTATGCGATGTATCCTCACTACACTTGTATAAGTTAAGAAAATCCTACTTCACCACTTTGCTGTCGGGAAGCTAAAGCACAATGAGGCACAAGGCACTGGTCTCCCATTAGAGCATTAATTTATGTACGATGGTATTAACTGTTCACAGTACATTTATCTTTCACATACTGGAAACTACTGAAACCCATATCATCTTGAAAGATGCAGAAGACTGAGGGATTCATCACAGAGCTCTAGTATCTTGGTTGTGCACCCAAATATTGAGGCACTGACCTGTTGCAATTTGTGGGGCCAACTCAGTTAGGGGTGCCTTAAGGATGGGTATTAGCTCATCTCTTGCTTGGAAGACACAGAGCTTACGCTTTGGCCCCACCAAGGCTTGGGGTCATAGCTGTTCAACATCTCCAATTATAGATGATTCCAGGCATAGTCTAGAAAATGCCATCAGGCACTGAAGCAATTTTATTCACTTGTTGATAACTAAGTTGGATTTAGGTGCTGAACATGGAAATTCTCATCTCAGCCCTATCAAGCTTAAGAAAAAAAAAAAAAAGATTTGAACCAGTATCTCTCAGATCTGAAGTGTCTTCAAGCTGCTAGATCAGACATCCTACCAGTGTTTACATGCTGAAAAGTTCTACCATGGCAAAATGCCTGCTACTACCTGAAATATACTTTCAATGAAGGATTCTGTAAAAATCAGATAACTGCATAGTCAGTGACATGCTCACAGGTGGAGAGAAAGAATGCTCTATGCAATCTGCTGCTGCAGTAAGGTATGATGCAAATAGGACTATTAAGGAAACTATCACACAGAAGACTGAGGAACAGAACAACATAAATGTCTTGCAGACTGCCCTCGAAAAACCTTAAGTGGGTCCCACCCACAAGGTAAAATTCAGAAAAGGTGTCAAGTATGGTAAAGAGAAGTCTGGTAGGAACTTTTTGTCTTAGCAAATATACCTCTCCTTGGAAAAGATGCCCAGGAAAAACTTGCTATTTTTGTCTTCCTGTTCAGGGAGGAGGAGAGCTGATGAAGCAGGCAGACTCACACACAACGCAAGGAGGAAGAGCTGTGCCGGGTAGTCCAGTTCTTATAGCTGGTGTTCTTTTACCTAATTTTGCAAAAAGGTACTCTTTCTGTTTTTCTATCCTGTCCATCTAACAGTATGGTGAACATTATTTAACACTTGCATAGTTTATGAATTTCAAAATCTTTGTACATTGCTATTTTTGTCACATGTAACTTCTTTAATATATATGCCTTAAGTTCAGTGTGTATGACTACATAGATGCATCCACAGAAATTAATCATCCTGGTGAGGGCTGGAGGGCAGGAACATTAACTGAGACCATGCAAATAGTTTTACCAGATGAAGAACCCCAAGTAATTCAGTCACAGAGAGATGGGGAGTGAAAGCCAGATTCTGATCCCAAGACACAGCTCTGGTCAAGTGCTGAATGGGTTATTTCTTTCGGAAAGGCCATTTGTGAAACATCACAGTGGTGCTTTTTATCAGCTCTTTGAAAAGAATCAGGCACCTCTTGTCTCTTAAAAAGTGTCCCAAACCCCACCTACTTAATCAGCTGCACTGGTTCATAATTAGAAGCTTTCTCTTGCAGTCACAGCCATTGCATGAGGGTTTTTTCGTTTTTTCTCCATTAGTGTCATAAGCAAAGGCCAAAAATCTGTTGTGAAATTCTGGGGACAAATGAAACAGATGAATAACTTCTCTAGCAGTACTTCACATTAACCTCCAGTGTTTCCACAATTCTAGCTCTAGGTGGAGCTTTGTTGAATTCTGTCTTTATATATTTTTATTGAGCCTGGAATTCACTATAATAAAAGTCTGACAAAACTAGTTCACTTTTTAAGAAGTAGAGTTAATGTTTTTCTACCTGTTCTGGTATTTTATATAGCCAAAGGAACTCTTAATTGATGTGCCAAGTTCTTTAAAAAATTATGTCTGAAGAGGTAGAGGAATGTTCATGAATAGATAATTAAATTTAGGGACTATAGTCATTTTAATTATATTTACTTTGCTAATCAGAGACATTGGGAGTTGCATCCATTTATTGAGAGCTTGACAGGTTTTATCTATGAGCATTTTATAATTAATATCGTATATTAACTCCTTGCTTGAGGTAATAAATATTCCTAGGTTATTTAACATGGAAAGGAAGGTCTGTTATTCAGCTGAGAGTTCTGTTACTCAGCTGAGAGTAGGCAGACCATACTCTGGAGGCATAATTTTGTACAGGACAAGTCCCTCCCCCACCTCCAATTAAATCTCATGTTTAAAAGAGAAAAAATTTTTGTTTAATTTTTTGGGTTGGAGGAACAGAGAACTAGAGAAAAATTCTTCCATTTATTATTTTGATACAAATTAATACCAATTTTCTTTATTTTACAATGTGATTCTAGAAGCTCAGTAGGTTATAGAATCTATAAGAAAATTAATAATTTTGTCAGGAGAAAAAAGACCTTTCTTTTTTCTTTTTTTCTGATGTCTTGCCTTGCCACACACTCAGAAATATGACAATAACTGACAGTCAGTGATGCAAAAATGCCTAATTGTTGGAGGATAGAAATATTAACGCAGGGAATCCACTTATGCTTATCCTTTGACTAATGTTCCATTATTGCCCACAACCATGTTCCATATCTCTGTAGAAATGTTTATTTTTTTAATGCCATTCCAGAATGAAATTTCACATCTCAAATATTTCCTCTTTCTTCTTGCTGCATCGTCTCACGCATTTTTCTATCACGTATGATGACCATAAGGGCTGGATAAAAATGTAGGCATCTTAGTAGGAATGAACACCAATTTTCTGAACCAAATTCACACAGTACAAACCAGCTGTTTGCATGGAGATTATGTTAGAGTAATCTGTCCTAAGGGGTGAGGAGACGCCTGAATCCTCCTGTGAATTGACTACACATCTGCTTTAAATTCCAGTCTCAGTGATACAAGTCAAGGACGTAACTCAGTAGATTATCCTTCCCAGTAACAATATCAAACACCTAAGGTAGCTCACATTCCTGATTCTTAATATGAAAAACACTGTCTCTGTGTTTGCTTTTTTTGAAATACTAAAAGTCCTTCATATTTTGGAATTGGACGTTTGATTGATTACAATTGGCCCTTTGCTCCTCTCAACACGTTATTGTGCAAATTTGTAAGGCAGGCAGGTAATACACCCTCCCACCGTTTTGGTACTTGCATCTCTCTGTCATGAAAGTAGACATGCATAAGCCATCGATGGTTTGAGCATAGCTATACACAGATGTTGACATGTGCATACAATATAAATGTTAAAATCTTAACAACCATATTTCAAACAGCAGAAATAGTGAAGTGTCATCTTAATATTTTTAGTAGCTGTCTCGAATTATATTTTTGCACTGTGTTCTCAACAGAGTTCTTTCCAGTTGATTGCTTTCCCCCTGCCCCAAACACAGCACTCCATAATATGTACCACTGAGAGATGAAATGGTGATATAAACACTAATATGCATACTCTTGGATAGAGTAGTGCTCTGGGTATACAAATATGTCTTTCTAGCACAGATTTGAGGCTAATTAAATATCAGTTGTGTTGTAAAACACTCTCAGGATCATTCTGCCTTTAAGTGTTATCAAGACTTTTTAAAGCTCTCGAAGTGGCACTAAACAGAGGAAGGTATGCATTTAAGCACTGTTCTCTTTTTCTCATTTTCTACTGAGGTCTCCTGGTTAGTTAATTTTTAGAAAGAAAGATTGCAGTGGGTATTCCTTCCTTGAACATATTATGCAGCTGTCCAGCTTTACTTGGCAAATTCTACTAAGGTAAAAACACTAGAGGGGTGAACAAGCACCAGAAGAGAAGTAGTAGTGTTAGAGCCTCGATAAGCATGTTGACAGCTAGCTGATGATTAGTAGTTCTTGAAAATCTTGCAGATCTTAATACTTTAGCGTTATGAAGGGGAGCATTTTGCTAAGACTCTAATGAATCATTTGCAAAGCACGTAGAATGATGCTTATACCTGGCTGGTAATGCACACACATGAATTCTTTGGCTCTGTTATATTCATGGAAGATTAAAACTTCAAGGATAAAAGTATTGCTTTAATATTGCTCTTCTCTTGACATTCACTTAATAAAAACACAAGTCATTGAGTGTTAGTATAACACAACAAATATTTAACACTTTCAAGTGTAATGTTCCCTGGTGATTTTACCAATGGGAATAATGCCTGAGAGACTTTATGCACATGGTATGGCCTGTCACTAGTGTCTGTGCCCCAGATTGAGAAAAAAAGTTTTAATAAACGCCTATCTGTTAAAGAGCCAAAAAAAGGTAAATTGCATTAATAAGAAAGATTATAATTCTTCTCTGGCTATTTTTAGGATTGTTTAGTGGGAAGAATTTTAAAAACGTATATATGACATACCAGCTTTTGGTCCTATCAAACCATTGATTTTAAAGCAGAATTCAGATTTCTACAAAGGCTTTATATTACTTTTTCAGTTTCTGCTTTTACATTTTTCCCCCTTTAATGTCCTGCCCACTTATCTTTTTTTAATTATTATTTATTTAGTCAATAAAGACCCAGGATACTATTTCCCATCAAAAGTCACAGCGTTTGTGAAAGCATAAAGTCAGTCTGCTAATAGAACTTATAAATCATCAGTGTTAATCTTGTAGAACAATTAATATTTTACAGGATACTTATATGGTAGAGGCAATGAAATTCAATAAATTTTCCTAATTAACTTACATCTTTTGCATTTTGAATTGTATTAAGTTTCCAAAATGTACAAAATGTCTTCTGTATAAGGATAATGTTCTATGACGTCATGACAATCAGCACTGTTTCCTTCTTTAACATCCTACTTCTCATTAGGCTAAAACACTGTTCAGATTTGATATTTTTTACAATAAACTTTCCTTTATGAGGTTTAACAGAACCTGGAATAGTAAAGTAAATCAGTCTCCACAGGTCTGTGATATTGTACAAACTTTATACCTGTGTTCTGTTCAAACAAAAAGGAGTCAAAAAATCCTTCCTTCCCTTCTAACTCTGTTTAGATAAATATTCCTCACTGGAGGCATGGAATGTAAAGTCAGTACAATCGATGTAAAGAAGACAATTTGCAAGTGTGTGGGTTTAGGGTTTTGGTGGTGGTGGTGTTTGGGTTTTTTGTTGTTTTTTTTGTTGATTTGGGGGGGAAATAATGGGGGTTTTGTTTGTTTGGGTTTTTTTAGCTATTAGTGCAGATATTTACAAGCTGTTTGCTTCTTGTGAAAGGACTGGCACATGCTCATCTTAATATTTCCACCCCTTAAGGAAGGATCATAAGTGAAAAAATGTAAAATAATTTATGAAATTTTTAAGCAGTTATGCATTAAACATACAGTGATATATTAATTTGCAGAAGTTTACCTGCTTCATATATATGTTTTGTAGGTGTATGGTATACCATTACAATATGGCATGCTTTTTGTGCTGTAGTCAGTTTGAAGCCAAAGACAGATAGAATACTTGAGTCACACATTGCAAAATTATATATGTTTTAATCCATTTCCAATAAGAAGGCAATTCAATTTAGCACTGCTATAAACTTCATACCACATTAAACCAGGACCTTCACCACATACAGCAAAACTGCGATCAAGTTCAGGTAAAGAGAATAACTCATAGGGGTGAGGATTTTTCTCAAGATGTAATGCTGAAGAGACCTTATTTGTTTCATCATGTACTAGTATTAGTACATGTCCAACATTAAACACATGGTCAGTGTTCTACAGCTAGAATTGCTGTACTTTTAGTACCTTTTTATTTACGTGACTGATACACTATGCATGAGTAGGCACAAAAGAAAGGTAAAGCTCTTCCATGGACAATTAAGTATATTACTCTGCTTTTCATGCTATAGTAACTATGTTACTTCACACTGTTCAAACATTCTCAGGAAGTTATCATTTGGACTTTTAAAAAACCTTTTAATAAGTTGGCCTTATTATTTTTAAGCCCCTCTCATACTGAAATTGATTTCTGGCCATTAAGTTATTAATTCTTAAGTCAGCCTGGACAGATTAAGTATTCCTGCAACTACTTTACAGCTGAAGAAACTGAGCTTAAGGCTCAGCTTGAGGTGAACAGCCCGAATTGCAGAGATGCTACTGCTGTTATTACATTAGCTCCTGAAACCAATGGAAAGTGCAAATGCAACTTCTGAAGGGTCATGAGTTGTCTGAGGCTACAGAAGCAATCATTATTTTGGGTGAGGTTACCTTTACTCATTGGAAGACAAAACCGTAGGGTTTTTGAATACTGCATGGCTCACAATCAGTATTCCTATCAGGAAATCTTAAAGCAGTGAACCAAGGGTGCCAGTGTAACTCTTCACATTTTATAAATGACAAAATAAAGAATCAAGAAACGGCCAGTCATAAGTCTTAGTTTACCCACCTGACCAAGGGTGGACTACAGGTCCCTTGAGTCCTTTGACTGTTACGAAGTACTGACACCCTTAAAAAAACTGCCAAGGGAGTAGTTCAGTGATAACATTCAGCAGGTGTATGCAGAGGCTCTCCTCATAATATGTATTTCCATTCCTTTCTCTCAGGGTTTGGAAAGAGTTTAAAATTACATGAAATCTTTATTAAATGTTTGCTTCTTAATCTATCATGTTACTTTAAACATTTTCTTAATACAGTCATGTCTTATTAGTAACCAACCATCCTCATTAATTCAATAGAAAAAATGTTTTATTGTATCGAAAGTATTTTTAATGAATTAGTGGAGATGATTAATAGTAGTGTAATTCAATGCAAGCAGCTACTAAAATGTGTAGACATCATAGCCTTGCAAGGGGAACTTATTGTTCAAAATCACATTTGTCATTGCTTGACAACAAAACAGCCCAAATGTCAACATTTCTTGTAGATGTCCGTAATCGAAACATGGTACTTATTATCTTTATATGTTGCAACCTACTTTATGATATACACAGAAGTGCAACAAATGATAAAGAAGGTCACCCATTAAAATGCTCCTTTCTGTCCCTGAGGATTTTCAAAGATTTTTGGTGATCGCTTAAGGATAGAGGCAATATCTTGAATAAGAGCAGCAGAGCAATGAAGCAGTTCTATTCAGCTACATAGCCATTTGTTCCATTTTCAAGGGAGGTGTGATGAAAAGCCTGTAGGCACATATTTGTTTAGCAGTTATGTTTGGGGAGATGGAGAATTTTCCCTTGAATTCACCATTAGCTACGTCACTCAAGCATAGCTATTTTGCATAGCAAGGAATAAGCTCTTCAGCTGAAATGTAGGAGATTTTTTTTCTTCAAACATGTTACAAATGTTGCAGCAAATACAATAATAATATTTCCTATAGTGGTTACAAAGAATAAAACAATTTCATAAGTGGAAATTAATTACAGCTCATCTGAACCCTGACAATAGACACATAATATTAATTAAATATTGCTTCCTCCCACTCCAAATGTTAAGTCTACACACAAAATCAGAGATTAACTTGATGTTAATGTTAGGCTTTAAGATAAATTACTGTATTTGAAGCCACTTAGAAATGAGTAAATATGATGACCTAAAAATAAAACACAAAACCAAAATTAAAATGAAAAGGGAAAGTAAAAGTAAAAAGTAAGTAAGTAAAAAGTAAAATGTAAGTAAAAATGACTGTCCTTTTGTTGTGACTTTCAATTTCTTTGCTGTCATAAAAGGGATTATTCCTGACCTGTTTAACTCCACCTTCCAGCAGTTTTAATAACATAACATTGATGAGTGTGGCATCACACCTTACTTATTTTTGTACCGGGGTAGCTGGGAAGCAGAGTTTCCCTCAGCTGCATTGTGTTTTCCATGGAAGATTTTTGTGAAGATGTGTCCACATTTTACATCTTTCTTTTGGCAACAATTTTCCCTCTCACCTTTATAATCTTTTCATGTGAGCACTCAGTATTTTCTTCTGAAAACAGCAGACAGAAATTTGATTACAAGAGCAGTAAAAATGAGCACCATGTCTAGAAAACACCTGGCATTTGCCTTTTGCTGTTCCCAGTTACAATCCTGGGCCTGTTTACTGCTGTCTGCTTTCCAGCTCTTTGACATGTCTAGGGAATTAGACTTGTCAGATTTGTCTGAATCAAGCCTGTATCACGCTAGTTCTGTCCCCTGAGCCTTGCAAGTATCTCTGGAAAGAACCCATTCTCCTTGCATTTCGTAAGCTGAGCAACCCACATTTCTAGTGGGATATCTGACTGGAAATCTGGATGAGCATTATCAAAAGCAGATGACTGGTAAGTCTGTCTAGTGATGGGTAAGGCACAACTAGTTAAAACAGGACAGTATTAAGCTACAAGGCACTTGGGACTTCCCTAAAAGTTCTTGTTATACTGAGGGTATGACAAGAGAATGGTATGACTGAGGGTATGACTGAGAATGGCAAGGGGTGGCAGGGACCTCTGGAGGTCATCTAGTCCAACCCCCTGCTAGAGCAGGATCACCCAGAGCAGGTTGCACAGTATCATGTCCAGGCAGGTTTTGAATATCTCCATAGAAAGAGACTCCACAGCCTCTCTGGGCAGCCTGTGCCAGTGCTCTGTCACCCTCACAGTAAAAAAGTTTTTCCTCATGTTCAGAGGGAACTTCCTGTGCTCCAGGCTTTTGCCTGTTGCCCCTTGTCCTGTCACTGGGAACCAATGAAAAGAGTCTAGCCCCATCCTCTAGACACCCTTCCCTTAGACAGATCCCCTTTCAGTCTTCTCTTCTCCAGGCTAAACAGACACAGATCTCTCAGCCTTTCCTCATGAGAGAGATGCTCCAGCCCCTCAACCATCTTGGTAGCCCTCCGCTGGACTTTCTCCAGTAGTTCCCTGTCTTGAACTGGGGAGCCCATAACTGACACAATATTCCAGATGTGGCTGCTGGCTCATGGAGAGCTTGTCATTGACCAGGACCCAGGTCCTTCTCTGCAGTGCTGCAGGTCAACCCCTAACGTATACTGGTGTCTGAGGTTGTTCTTCCCCAGGTGCAGGACCCTACATTTGCCTTTATTGCATGTCATTAGGTTCTTCTTTGCTCAACTCTCCAGTCTGTCCAGATCTCACTGAATTGCTGTGCAGCCTTCCAGTGTGTCAACCATTCCCTTCCAGCTTGGTGTCATCAACGAACTTGCTGAGAGTACACCCTGTCCCCTCATCCAGGTCACTGATGGATATGTTGAATAAGACAGGACCAAGCACTGACCCTTGGGGCACGCCATTATATACAGGCCTCCAACTAGGCCACACTGCTTATCACAACCTCTGTCATTCAGCCAGTTCCCTACCGACCTTACTGTGTACTCATCCAACCCACACTTCCTAAGCTTGCTAGTGAGGATGTCAATTAAACCTCTATAAAGAGATTCCAAAATATGTTCTTTCTGATCTGATAGTTTCAGCAAACTCTCTGAATAAGGGTAGATGATACACACATTGTTTGGAGGTGGGTTCAAAACTCCACTTCTTTCCCTGCTTCCCGAGTTCTAACTCTGGTGATGCAGGGCAATTAGCTAGTAACATGACTAAAGGACCCAATGTTGTATGTAACTTTATTCAGATTGCTCTCATCTAGTCACTAGTGACAGTGGAGAGTGAAGGTAGAGCTAACTATTGATGATGAATTACCAGAACATGAGACAGGGCCATGTCCTAATTCACTTGGTATTCTTGCCCACTATTTCATTGGCGCAGTTATTCACAGACTTATGGTAGTTGAGTTTTCAAGTCTAATTTTGAATTTAAGCAACAGAGTAGCAAAAGTTATTACACTTGGAACTGGAATCATTGAATCATAGCTGCAGAGCAACCATAGAATCATAGAATCATTAAGGTTGGAAGAGACCTCAAGGATCATCCAGTCCAACCGTCAGATAGACTTTGCACAAGCACTGCCAAGTCCAGTCAGTGGAATCATTGTAAACATGGTATCTCCTTAAAAAAACAGGTGAGCTTCATGCTGCATAATAATGCACATTTCTAGGCTTATACAGAGGGAACCCTAATGGACAAAAATATTCCCTGAGTTAAATTAAATCCAAATAAAAGGAGAAGGATAAAAAAAAAAACAAACATGACTATACTTAAAAAGAAATTAGAAATGTAACTTTCAGGACAGTTGCTGATATTCCAATGTACAAAGAACGTTTTAAACAAGCAAATACATAATTACATGCATTACCCTTAAAATATTGAGCTGAAAATTTCAGTATCTTATATTTATGGTTTTGGTAACCTAGAAATACATTTTCTTGACACCAACCTGTGATTTTCATAGTTCATCCTAAATCAGATTAGTCTTTTCTGAAACACCAGATGGTATTAATTATGCAGTTGTAAAACTTTGACAGAACCTTTACAGTGTGTTACTAACTCTCTCTAATAAAAAAAAAAAAAGCTTTTTATGATGTGTAATTTCACTGCTTTAAGCAAGCCTGTTAAAAAATTCAGTGAGCAGATAAGACTTTCAAATTTCAGGATTTTATTAAATAATTCTTATGGTTGGTTGGTTGTTTTTTTTTTTTGAGTGGCACTGAGATTTTTTCCCACTCAATTTTGACCTTTGAACTGTTCTGTACATCTGGTATTATGTAAACAACAGAATTCTCGAAGGGAAAGACAATCAGTCTTATGCTACTTCCTTCAAAAATCTGTACATCTCTTTTTAGAGTCTGCATAATGCACCACAGATATGTGTAGAAAATAATGAAGCACAGTATTCTACTACTGTATGCCTCTGTTGGTAGATCTACCTTGGGACCTCATTAGTATGTGACTCTTGCAGTCAGTGAATGTACATCTCAGAATGTTATAAATCTCTGAAAAACTAGGTAAAAGTAAGAGCTGAATATTGTTCTCTTTTTCTCGTTCTTGTCATTGGCAACAGAGCTAAATTCAAATCGGTCCTTGCTGATCCCCAGTCAATAGGATTAAAAATCCTTCTAAAAATAGCTTAGTATGAGATTCATACACATAAGGAACCTAATGTGATATGACTTACACCCACTCAGTGACAATTCTCATAGTACTTACTAGACAAAATTGCATGGACAAGAAGAATAAGATACTATATCATTAGAAGAAATTACCATATGTGCTCAGACTCACACAGGACTAGAGTAAGTTCCCCCTTTGCAGTCACTTCCCCAAATCTAAAACATGGGAGAAACATAAATCCTGAATTTGTAGAATACAATCGTAAACTTAAAGAGTGATTTAAGTCAGAAGACACTTCTGGAGGGCTCTAGTTCAGCCTTCCCTCTGCTCTGCCCCCTGTTCCTGTGTTTGACCATGATAGTGATTTTTTTGTCTTAATATTTGATCAGAATTTCCTTTTTCTGCAACTTGTGACCATGGCTTTTTGTTCTTCCTTTGTGCATGTGCAAGATTCTCCATCTCCTCCATAGCCTTCTTTTAAGTGGCTGTAGAGAACACTAAGTCCACCTTCAGGTTGTTCTTCTCAAGGTTAACCTAAACCGGTTGACTTTAGCTTCTGTGTTGTGTGTTCCACCCCCATGAACATCTTGCTGGTGTCTGGGGGACTGACTTCAGTATGTTCAGTCTTTCTTGCACCAGGGAGCTCAAAACTAAAATACAAATATGGCTAGTAGAATATCTACTTCAGAAAATTTGTTCTGAATGTGAAGATTTCACTTCAGTAACTGAATCCAGTCCCTTTAATGCTGTTTGTCACTTACTGTTACCATCAAAGCTTGTCCATTTTGTCTGTAAAGTATTGTAGTCCTTATCCATCGATGTTAGTCTAGATTACAGACTCAACCTTGCACAGATCTTCACAGGTGCATTTCAAGCAGGGTCCTAAAGTAGGAGTTAAATCCACTACCACACCTTCTGTCCTCTCCTATGTGCAAAAGGGCACACACAAAGAAAGGAATTCCTACCGTCTGGTTCTGATATAAAACTTAGGCTCCTATGTTGGAAGATTATGTTCTGCATACAGCCAAAAGAGAGTAGTACATTTTCACAGAAAGCTTAAATCAGTGTGTCCACTCTCACTATATTTGAGCCCAGGATCTTTGGATAGGCATTTGAATTACACGGTTTTAAGTAGATGATGATGTCTAATAAACCTCAAAATTAACGGAGGATGACTTTTTTTGCCAGATATTCACCAGAAACATAATAGTCTCAAAACTGTAAATATCCTGGCTGGAGAAAAAGGAAAACTTACACAAATCTGGACTGAAACAGAGAAACAAGCAAATGAAAAACGTTCTGCCATAGAAATATTTTTATTCAGCATGCCACTGATCAGGTGTAGAAACTATGTATTTAATGTCTTCTTCTTTCCAGAGTGCTTTAAACTACTCTCTATGAGAAGTTTGTAAGCATCAGTCCACAAGATATTCTGAGGCTGAAGGATATGGAAGGACTTTAAGACAAGAATATACTCAGTCTCTCACCTTTGGAGATGACAGTTAAGCCAGAAGAGAAGATTTACTCACCAGCCTGGTGAGTAAACAACAAGGCAGAGTTCACCGCACAACAAGGCAGAGCTCCAGGTCTCCAATCGATATCCCAGTGACTGCTCATGACTTACACAATTGCAGAGTGACAATACAGAAGTGTCCTCCTGCCTGATGGCTATGTCACTCTCCAGAGTGATGAGCTTTAAAATCTCTACAGATGGAAGTAGAAATTTAGTCAAGCTTTCCACATACAAAGCCTATGCCAGAAAGTGTATTGTTAACTGAAAGAGAGTGCTGTTACCATTACCATGTTCTTCCACACTTTAGGACAACCATCTAAAGAAAACCAGTTATTCACAAAGCCAACCTCATATTGCTAAATCACCTGGCTGTACCAGTGTTGGACGCATCTATGGTTTATATCCCTAAATACA
The DNA here is from genome assembly GCA_013399095.1 of Psophia crepitans. NCBI lineage: Eukaryota > Metazoa > Chordata > Aves > Gruiformes > Psophiidae > Psophia > Psophia crepitans. Next base: position 60,534 of record VWZZ01002927.1, read on the forward strand.
GTCTCAATAGTTCATAGAATCATAGAATATCCCGAGTTGGAAGGGACCCATAAGGATCATCAAGTCCAACTCCTGGCTCCACAGAGGACTAGCCGAATCACAGCAGATGACTGAGAGCATTGTCCAGACGCTTGAACTCAGTCAAGCTTGGTGCTGTGACCACCTCCCTGGGGAGCCTGTTCCAGTGCCCCACCACCCTGCCGGTGAAGAACCTTTTCCTGATATCTAACCTAAATCTCCCCTGATGCAGCTTCATGCCATTCCCATGGGTTCTGTTGCTGGTCACCAGAGGGAGGAGATCAGCACCTGCCCCTTCACTACCCCTCATGAGGGCACCGTAGGCTGTGATGAGGTAGTTAGGTGTTTTAGTTGCTTTCCATTCAGTTCCTTCTCTAATTATTTTTCAATTTTGGTCTTAAAAGCTAACTATGACAGGGAGGTGGGGAAAAAACCCTCATCAATAAACTTTAATCTCAAACATTTTTTCATAAGAAGCAGTAGTCTCCTCACACTTCACTGCTTTTACAGCCGTTATTAAGAGAACTGAAAATTCAGTCTGTTTGATTTATAATTGGAAATCATAAACTATAACATTCACCTGCTGTTCATACGCACAAATGAAATGATACAAGGCAATTTCATCACTCAACATAATAATTGGCATGAACCAGGTCTGGTATGTAGCAATCAGATCCCTGAGGTCCACTAACGAGTTGCTGTAACTACGTGCAGCTGTATAGGAAAAAAAAGGGAAAAACAACACAGCATTTTTCATATCACTGTTGTTTTGATTAATTCATGTGGGGGAAGCAGAGAAGTCTGCCTTGGGTTTTGTCCTCATCCTACAGATGTTACTGTGAAGATGACCCAACTGATGTTAAGGTCTCAAATTATCCTGCAAATGACAATAGAGAAGAAACAACTAGAGATTAGCAACATTCTTTACTGAAAAAGGGCCAAAATTAATACAAGTGATTTCATAGGGATAGACTCATCTGGAGTGTAAATTGCACTATTGAAACTTGGCACGTCAGTGCACAAAAAGCTAGGCTTCTTTATGTGTTTTTACCCTTCTACATTTTGGAAAATAATCCAAAATAAGTCTCCAACTCGTTTTTAATTCTTGCCTGAGCAGAGACTGAATTCAGTAGAATACTTCGGCATGTATAAGACTTGAAACATAACACTGAAGTTATTCATGCTGAAGTTATTCTTGTCCTTTAATATGCCCCATACAGAAAAAAAGAAAACCAACAAACCAAAATTCCAAAACTGTGGCTCCTGTCTCTTGAAAATTCTCATGAAATTTCACCGACTATGCCACATTCCTGTGACTTATTGTTCCTTGGTAGGGCTTATGGCTAAGAATGCCATAGCATTCTTACATGCAGAAAATAAAGGCATGTAAAAAAAAAAATATTTAGCCTTCTCTAGGATTTTCTTTTCCCTTCTCCCAGTGCTATGGAAATATAAGGGTTTCAAAAAAAATTGACCATTCATGGGCTGAAATAGAAAATAGTGGAGGGTTTTTTTGAATAGTGAAATCCTTGGGTGGATGTTTAAAAAAAAAGAACTAGTGTAATGGTACAGGTAAATGAGTGCCTGTATTGCATCTCTTAAGATGTATGGGAGATGATTCCTCTCTACCATCAGCAAAGCTTTTAAGTACATAGTTGTCTCTGGGCAGGTGGGAACTTTTATGGAGCTATATGTAACTACTCACACATTAAATACGTGAGGGATTTGCTGGCTTGAAAACTGATAGCAATAGGTGTGCTTTCCTCACAGCCACGTGCTATGCATACATCCATTAACATACTGGCTCCTCAGTTCCACAAAGAAAAATTCCATTCAGTTCTACAGGAGGAAACTTTTGCCCATGGTCTTGAATTCTGTCAGTTGGGAAGGAAACAATTTTCTGGTCAAAGATTTCTGTCATGAAAGATATAATACATAGCCTTCCTGCATATCAAATAATCATTTCTAAATTTAGCATAGTTTGTAAAAGGTTATAACAAATATGCAAGTCAAAAAGACAGAGACAGAGCAGTGATTCATGCAAAAGTAAGTAATCACACTTTGGGGAAAAAAACCCCAATAATATTAAATGGTAGCTTTCTAAGGAAACCTCTTCCAGACCATTGTATTCTTTAGTTTATTTACGGTAGAATGATAGAAACATGTAAATAGATGAACTTATAGATGATGAGTAAATTAAACTGGTGTTATGAAATTAGTCTAAGTTGTCTGTAAACGCATATGCATTCTTGTAGGTCTATGGAATAGTCTCTGCTAAAAAGCTCAACATTTATGTAAAATTATTAATGACATCTTTATATAATTGTAGTTATTTCGTTTGGTAAATATAGGAAAATGCTGTCATTTCTGATGTCACTCTGTAGTAAGATTGGATAAATATTGACCTTTTTTAACCAACCTATATACCTAAGACAAACATGAAAGTAAACGTAATGATGAGAAGCCTTCCCTTTGTTAGAAGGAAATGTTAATGGCTGCTTTTGTTGTCTGTGTATCTAAACCCAGTCTTGTCTACTGACTTGTTTTTGTAAAGCACAAAATTGTTCTTGACCTTTCAAATCACCATGGCAAATGTGCTCTATAACCAGATGTGGGTCAGTGACACTACAATAGAAAAGGGGTGAGTGTCATTTACAAAGCTGTTTTCCTTTTACACTTAACACTTCAGTGGTTAAATGAAACTAGTCTGTAACCTGAGATCTGTATTTTTAGAGTCAGAAGAATAATTAGAGCTAGCTGTCTCAAAAATTATTTTTATATACAGCAGTATAAGAAAGAGAGGGAGAAAAAAACACTAAGAGCAATGGCAAGTATTCTTTTTTAAAGGAAAACTGTATATGTCTTAGGTGACAAAAAGGAATTCCTTTGTTTGTTCTTGTCTTTTAATCTAAAATAATATATTAAATATGCCCTAAAATATCTGCTTTAGAATATCTGAAAATAATATGCTCTGTAGAAAGTGCAATTTGAAATCTTTGCAGTGATTCATAACTCATCTTGACAGTATTCATAATGCCTAATGTCATTTCTGCCCAGACCACTCTGAGTAACCCCACCTACAATGGGACTGTTGCCTCAAACTCTGCTGGGCTCTAGACAGGGATTGCACTGCTTAATCCAATGAATAAGCACTGTTGGTTTAAATCCACTGGGTTTTTCTAGTACCATTGCAAATATAGGCTCTCAAAGTTGGACTTGACCAAGGACAGAACTTGTCTGCATGTATAGCAGTCTAGGCAAGTTACAAGATCATGTTAAACAAAAGGTGTTTCAGTTTCCATGTCTACATTCTGGTTCATAGTTCTGAGGTACCCCAGTTTAGGCATTCATTTCTACTTCATTCAACCCCTGAAAAAAATCATGTTCTGGAAGAGGGATAGTTCTTCATTGTCTCCTGCCTAGGAAACACGACAATAGAGACAATCTCTGAATCTCCAGGCCCACACATATACTGCTAAGTACCTCCTGTTAAGAATTTTGGGTATTGTTTGCCATTACACTTTCCTCTGAAAAGCATTATAAGCAGAACTCCTGCTTCTCCAGAATATCAACCATCTATCCCCAATACCTGTCCTTCGCAACTCAAAAGAAGAGTAATTGCTCAGCATATCTCAGAAGTTGGGGTTTATTCTAGGTTGGGGGACCAAATACATTAAAATCCTTGCTTCTCCCTTTTTGTTATATATTTGTTTTAATTGAAAATGTAATAACTACAACTTATTTTACAGTAGTCTGCCCTCCCTGAGACAGAAACAGGGACAGTCACTAAACAGAATCCAAAGGGCAGGGGACCCTTATCACTGCCTGGTCAGACAGAGGACAGCATCCCAGGAGGAAGGACTGAAAAGGGAAGCTTACAGAGGGTGGGAGCAAGGGCAGGCAGCCTGGGAGCAATACAGGGAAACTGTACGGGAAGCCAGGGACCAGGTTAGAAAAGTCAAAGTCCTGATAGAATTAAACCTGGCCAGAGATGTTAAAAACAAGAAAAGATTCTATAAATATGTTAATGACAAAAGGAAGACTAGGGAAAATGTGTGTCCGCTTCAAAATCAAACAGGTGACCTGGTCACCCAGGATATGGAGAAGGCTGAGGTACTCAGTGACTTCTTTGCCTCAGTCTTCGCTGGCGAGGGTTCTAGCCACACTGCACAAGTCACAGAAGGCAAAGGCAGGGACTGGGAGAATGAATAACTACCCACTGTAGGAGAAGATCAGGTTCGAGAATGCCTAAGGAACCTGAAGGTGCACAAGTCCACAGGACCTGATGAAGTGCATCCACGGGTCCTGAGGAAACTGGCCAAACCATTGTCCATCATATTTGAAAAGTCGTGGCAGTCCGGTGAAGTTTCCACTGACTGGAAAAGGGGAAACATAACCGCCATTTTCAAGAAGAGAAAGAAGGAAGACCTGGGGAACGATAGGCCAGTC
>VWZZ01002927.1:65156-77930 GCA_013399095.1 Psophia crepitans
ATACCATCTAGAGGGACCTTGACAGGCTTGAAAGGTGGGCCCATGCAAACTGCCTGAAGTTCAACAAGGCCAAGTGCAAGGTCCTGCATGTGGATCGGTGCAATCCCAAGCACAACTACAGGCTGGGCAGAGAATGGATTGAGAACAGCCCTGAGGAGAAGGACTTGGGGGTGCTGGTTGATGAAAAACTCAACATGAGTGGGCAGTGTGCACTGGCAGCCCAGAAAGCCAACCATGTCCTGGGCTGCATCAAAAATGGTGTGGCCAGTTGTTCAAGGGAGGTGATTCTCTCCCTCTACTCTGCTCTTGTGAGATCCCGCCTGGAGTACTGTGTCCAGCTCTTCAATCCTCGGTACAGAAAGGCATGGAGCTGCTGGAGCAAGTCCAGAGGAGGGCCACAAAGCTGATCAGAGGGCTGGAGCATCTCTGCTATGAGGACAGGGTGAGGGAGTTGGAATTGTTCAGCCTAGAGAAGAGAAGGCTCTGGGGAGACCTAATTGTCACCTTCCAATACCTAAAGGGGACCTACAGGAAAGCTGGCGAGGGGCTGTTTATCAGGGAGTGTAGTGACAGAACAATGGGTAATGGGTCTAAACTAAAAGAGGGGGGATTTAGATTGGATGTTAGGAAGGAATTCTTGATTGTGAGGGTGGTGAGGCACTGGAACAGGTTGCCCAGAGAAGCTGTGGAGACCCCCTCCCTGGAACTGTTCAAGGCAAGGTTAGATGGGGCTTTGGGCAATCTGGTCTAGTGTAGGGTGTCTGTGCCCATGGCAGGGGGGTTGGAACTAGATGGTCCTTGTGGTCCCTTTCAACCCAAACAATTCTATGATTCTATGATTCACAATCACACTTGCCGAACTCTTTTCAGGGGCTGTATGGGAACTGCAGATTTTCTCTCACACGTGGTCTTGTCTGCTGACATGGTGCTTGTTCCCACTCTTATTAAAATCACTGCGAGTTCTACAGATCTGAGGGGAGGGCAGGAATATGCTGTAAGTGTGTCCTACACCATGGTAGTACAGCCCAGAATATGTAAATAAATCATAATTTTTAAAAACTAATTTTGATTTTTTAAATGTTTTTACTTTTGTCTAACTTCAGCTTCTTAACATTAACTGGAGTTCAGGAATTTCATTACCAACAGCTAACACAACTGATGCATACCAGGAACCTGACACGTTTCCAATTTCCCCACAGTTTTCAATTTCTGTCCTTCTAAAATAATGGATTAAATGGCTTTAGTCCTGCTGTATTGTGCATCAGCCCACAGAGTTTTTTCACTGTCCCTGCAAAGGCTGATACCTAAAGTCATTCCTTGTGTTGTGTCACTGATTTCAGCAGACTTGCTCCAAGAACACACTTGGCCCATCATCTTGTAACTGCAGTTTGTAAAAACAGTTTGTATTGTTTCAAGTATCAGCATGACCACTGAAGAGGGAATTGTGGTGATTTCTCTTGCTTATTATCCCTGATAAATACTAAGCTATTCTAAGGACATTTGCAAGTCTATTTATTTATCACTTGACAATTAGGAGCAAATAGTAGGACTATTAAAAAGCCTCCCTATTGTTAAATTACTTTTTACATTTTCATTCTGTTTATTTTTTACTGTAATTATTTCTATTTATCTTTATCCAGAAACAATGTCCCTTTATCACAAGTTTTAAAGGTACATACCAAACCAACCAATCAAGCAATTGGAAACCAAACTTGTGTAAAACTGCAAATTTCCTAACGACAACGGCATCTTTCTCTTCTTTCACTTCAGCCATAAGGCTTCTACTTTGAAGGTGTGCTCTTTAGACCTTGCTCATTGGTCTTGATTTTCCTCTTCAGACAGAATAAACTCAGTAGGATAGAAGGATTTCTAGTATAAAATGGATTCCATGATTTTCCACTTGAAACAGAAGTCTTCCATGGGATTTATATAAATACCAGGTTTTCTGTGGCTCTTCTGAAGAAATTAAAACTCTGATTGCTAGAAATCTTAGTTATCTATCTGTTGTGAAACTGTGAAAGAAACAGGCTTTCTGAGAGTGGTTTTCTAGTATTTCTTGCTTCAACCTCTTTTTGCACCTCATAAAGGTGATTGCTTTTCTTTTCCTTGAGAGGTTTTATGTTTGTAGGTTTGCTATGAATCTAAAGTTTTTTTGGCAGTACAGCCAGTTACTTTCCTACTCAACTAGCCGTTACCGCTGAATTAATTTACTGGTCTGAATCTGCTACTGTCCTTAAAGGAAATGCCATATTCTCATTATATCCTTCCATTATACTAAACATACTGCCATCTTTTAGGTTATGTCTGGCTTTAATGACATTTAGTGACATTTCCCGTTACTATTACAGTTAGTTATCTACTCATGGTCACAGTCTGCTTCTTTATATCTCTAGGGTGGTTTTAATAAAGCTGCATGGGGACAATGGCTCTATTAGCACTTCTGCATAATTCTTATTTGGACTGTACTGAAGATCAGCAGAATTTTTCCACTGTCCTATGTATGATTTTTGTGATTCACTTACGCAACAGCCACCAGCATAATTTTCTTTGGAGCCATTGGTTAAGGTTAGGGAATGCTTTTGAAAACATTTGAAAACCTAATAAGTCAGCTCTGAATATCAGTTTCAGCTTTGGTTTGTTTGTTTTTTTGTTTTTTTTGTTTTTGTCAAACCTACTTGAAAGTAAATGAAACAATCAAAGTAAGAATGAACTTCAGCTAGAAAAACTTGGAATTTATAAAGCATCATTTTCTTTAGCCTGCACATGCAAAACAACTGAGCTATATTTGACTAACTGTAGCTTTGGACTATCAGTGCTTTGCCTCCCTGGTATTCCTTAGCTGCCAGTAGTTGAAGGCACAATGAGTCCTGGGCATAGGGCAGTGGATTTGGTCTCAAGATACCCTGGTACTGTTCCTGGCCTTGCTAATGATCTACTGTGTGATACAGAGTAAATTACTCCACCTCTCTTTGTCCCAGTGTCATGAGGATAGCTACATAAAGCATTTTGAGATCTAAAGATCTTTGAGTTATGTGCTATTATCATTTATTATTTATTCTCTGCTTTTCTGTGAGAGTTTTTTAAAGACAATCTGTGCCAACTAATGCACATTTTTCTGAGGCAAGCAACTCACGGTTGTCTGCAGAGTCAGGCTGTGAGTACAATGAGAGACAGCTTTTTTTCATCTTGTTCCCATAGAGTTCCTGCACAGATAAGTTTCCTACATGAAAATTATGAGCTGATCAGGTATCCAAGTGTATGAGTTTCCAACAGGGAAACACAATCTCCCTATTTATTTCTATGCATTTCTAGTACATCATCATTCGAGGTTGAATATGATGTGCTTTGCTAAGCTGAACCCTTTTTGAAGTTTACTCACACCAACCACAACAGTACAGTTATGTGCTGACTGGTGCAGACTGGAAGCCATCACCTACCAACAGCTGGCACTGTAAAAGCTGCAATGCTGAAGATTTTCTCTATCGGAAATGTGCTGCAAATAGGCTTTGAAAAAAAAATAATTTAAAAAAAACACTTTTACCTTTTGTTTCCAGTGTTATTCCATACTGGATTTTAGATTTTTCTTTGTTTTCCAGCCCCAGCTGTTGTTTTTATTAGCTTTCCTCAAAAGCTGGCAATAAGATCATGAGGCTCTTTCAGAGCTTTTTCTTTGACTCTTAACACCCACACAGCTGTACAAACGCGATGGGTTCTAGTTGTGCGACAGTTTAGTTAGCAACAGAAACAGTACAAAACTTGGAGCTGTACCAAGAAAAATTTTCACCTCCATTCTGGTCCCTTTACTGACTTAGATGGATTAAAAGTGATACCTGGACTCAAGGATATGCCTCTAAACAGCCTCATGCAAGAACTCAAACTATTTTTGCGTGTGCCTCATCACTCAGGTCTCCGTGCTGGCATGTTATAAAGCCCTCTAAGCAGGGCATGTTACCTTGGGTTTGGCATGATGCTGACTGTGGCTACAGGTTTGCCCTGGTTTGGAAGTTGGGTTTGGAGTGTGGTCAGCATGAGCTTAAACCTGCCTGAAAATGAATACTCCCCTGCCAGCCCCAAAGTTCTCCTGCAGATGCTGGCCCGCAGCCTTTCTGGTAAGGACTCTGGTGAAGGCAATTGCCAAGGGTGGAACTGGGAAAAGGTAGGGGATCAGCCTGCCACAATCTGCAGCACTGGGAAATTGTATAAAGTGCTGCTGCTTGCAGGCTGGCAGGCAGAGCAGCTCCAAATCAGGAGGGCAGAAGAGAAGCTTAGCACAGAAATCACTTTGGCACAACTCCTGCTCCTATTAGAATTCACACTGCTGTACCTCATCTTTCTTCCTTGGGAAAACCACTACTAGCAACGACAGGTCATTCAGTTTATAGGCACATTGCAGCCTGGGTTTCTTTGCTGCAATTATTACCTCTAGTGTCAGCTGCCACTTAATTCCAGTCATGCTGTTTGGTTGTGCTGAAATCCATCATTAAGATCTTTAAAGTTCTAAACATTTTCTTTCTTCCAATCTCCTAGAAAGTTACAAAGCAGCAAAGAAAATCAAATATGTTACTGCTCTTTCATAAGAGCTGAAGCTCTAGCATTTCCTGAAAGTTTGTTCTCATAATTTAAGAGACAATATTAAAAAAGGGTAGGAAAGGAAAGGATGGATGGGAAAAGGCTTGCAAGAGAGAATAATGATTTTGCAAGTAGTAAGTAGATCAGGTATACAAAGAATTTATGTTACCAGAAAAATTGATTGTTTGTTCCTTTATGGAGACAGAATTATAGAAGTAACAGATAAGAGAAAATAGCAAATGTGATGTATTTCAGTAAGGATATCTTAATATCACTGACAAAAGGCTCGAGTGTGAATAGGCCTACGAGGCCAGGTATTGGAAGTTACTATTTATTCCAAAGTGGTATCATTTCATGGCCAAGAGTTCTCACTACAAACAAACAAACAAGAACCCCCCCCCCTAAAAAAAAACAAAACAAAAAACCAAGAACACCACACAGAAAAACCCCAAACCAACCAAGAGGTAAAGACTGAGTCCTACAATATTAATTCCTGCCCTGCCCCCCTGGGCAGTGAATACTATACCAGAGGAGAGTCCATTGACCTAAATATGATGATGAAACCTAAAAGGAATTTAATAAAAATAAAAAAATCTTAAAAAAAGGCAGGAGAACATTCACATGTCAGAGTATCTGCATCTACTCCTCCAGCTATCATAAATTCATACCTGTGGACAGCAGATACCTGATTAGCTCCTTCTGATTTACTGCTGTTTTGTACTGACTAAGGGAGAACAAACTAACTCACAATTTTCATTATAAGTAATACCTTCTTGGTCTCAGTGTGAGGTCCTGACTCATCATCAATATTTTGTTTCCGGCAATTTATGCTGTTCATATGTGTAATTAATAAACATAATGTTGGTGTATTTAGTTGCTATAGAAACCATTATTTCTTTAGCTTCCCCTGAGGATTCTGAGCAAATCTGCAGTAAGTTTGACCCAACTTTGTCACCTTTTTACAGTCCTGAATGAAATAAGTTATGACTCCTGGGAGGAAGGTTTGGGTTTCTTTCTATGAGCAAAGTTCTATAAATCTACATAGTAATTTGTCCTCAGAGATTGTTATCAAATACAGTCTCAGGACCTTTTAAATTATATCACCCAGAGGAATGTTATTAAGCTTTCTTTCATTATGTGAAAACAATCAGTGTTGGTATTTTAATGTGGTTTGCCGAAATTTCCTGCTAATTTGAAAATAATGTGAAATGCAGACAGTCAGTTGTTAGAATAAATAAGGTAAGGACAAATGATATGGAAAAGTCAGGGCTGGACACAATTTATCTTCCCTGAAATGGAGAATACAAGAATACCAACAATAATGAAGGTATTTTATTCTTGTAACACCCTCCAATGCTGTGAATTTTATAAACACCTGGTCCACACCAAGATTTCAGCAATGAGAAGTTTTTCAAGCAGTTCCTGGTATTTTAAAAGTATATGAGGTATACGAACGCATATGTCAAAGTCCATACAGTACACAAACATAATGCAGTAAGATGAGGTAGACACAACCGATGGCTATGAGAGTGACAGGGAAAGGCAGTTTAATGTATAAACCATCAGCACGGACTGGAACACAGGTATATATCATTCCAATTGAATGTCTCTATCTATAGGTTAGAGACCCTTGCTCATACCCAATAAATCTTTAAACACATTGATATAGCTATAATTTGAGGGAACAAGAACATCTCCCAGAGCACTCCAATACTCACAGTGCCTAAATTAGTGCACACTTGCAGGATGTGTATAAAAGTACTAAAACACTGAACTACTGAGAAACATGTGGAAGAGCTAATGGCCATGTTTGGAAAGAAAGTGTAACACTGATTTGTTCTGCAGCACCTGAACTCACAGAGAAGACCTGTTTGATAATATCTCTTGTGAAAAGTATCTGACAGAACCATGATTTCTGGATCTGGGTGAAACTTACACAGGAGCCAGTCACAGAGTTGTGCAATATGATAATAAGAAATCCAAATGGAGGCTCCTACAGAGTTAGTAGCAGCTGAGGAAGGTGCTGTACAGAGATGCCTGACTCACCCTAGATCCCAAAGCAGGCACCTTGTACACCTCAGCTTGGATTTTGAAGCAGAATCCATGTCTACCATCATATTTTGAAAGCAGAAAGTTTTACATCTAGTCAAAAACAAGTATTTGTGTAAGTACTCGCAGAATCACAGCCTGTGTTTGAACAACTCCACCATATTTTAGGCATGCAAATGTATTTAGGAGTGGTCAAGGTTCTTTAAGTAAAAGGACTGATGGATAATGTCCTGCTGGAAACTATTAATAGATGTGAATAAAAAGAAGTCATAACAGTAAAAAGGAAAATGCCATCCTTACAAAAGCTTTATCCTTTTCTTTTCTTATTGCTCTGTCTTTTCTCTAAAATGAGATCTTGACAGAGGAGACTATTTGAGTATTGCTCTTAATGGGCTCTCAAATATGCCATTATTAGGAAATGTAATGAAGTTCCTCCCCTGTGTCCAATTCAATTTTATTTGTTTATTTTAGGGATGCAGAAAGGGCTGAAACTTTTGCCCCTGTGAACTTTATGGAATAATGGATCATTTCCTCTAATTGTTTTCTTTTTCTTTCTTTCTTTTTTTTTTTTTTGCTTACAAAAGGAAGATGACTTAGTAGACATTCTTTAAAGGCCCAGGGATGTCATTATGTCTATTGCTATTCATAATTGGATATCTCCATGTAATTTAAAACTATTAATGAATAAAATATAAGAATACTCTCTCCACACACAAGTAAACAAAACATTTTTATGAGACGGTAGCTTTGTTTTCATCTCTTCAGAGAATGGTTGATATTTTCTGATGAAAATATCCATTGTATTTCTTCAGGGTATTTAGTAACAATGGTAAGGGAAGAGGAAAGACAGTGGAAGAGTACAAGGAATGATTGATTTTATATGAGAACAGACAATATTTTTAAAGACTCAGTGATACAGAATTCTAGAGTTTTGCTTTACTTTTAATATTCTTTTACTAATCATAGAATCAGAGAATGGTTTGGGTTGGAAGGGACCTTAAAGATCAATTACTTCCAACCGTCCCCCTGTCATGGGCAGGGACACCCTGCACTAGACCAGGTTGCCCAAAGCCCCATCCAACCTGGCCATGAACATTTCCAGTGGGGGAGCATCCACAGCTTCCCTGGGCAACCTGTTCCAGTACCTCACCACCCTCACAGTAAAGAATTTCTTCCTAATATCTAGCCTAAATCTCCCCTCTTTTAGTTTAAATCCATTACCCCTTGTATGAGGAGTCCTGCTCCTGAAGAGGAAGAAGTGGCATAAACAAAGTGTGATCAACTGACCATAACCCCCATCCTCGTCCCCCTGTGCCACTGGGGGGTTGGGAAGTAGGTAGAAATCAGGAGTGAAGTTGAGCCCGGGAAGAAGGGAGGAGCAGGGGGAAGTGTTTTAAGATTTGGTTTTATTTCTCATTGCTCTACTCTTTTTTGTTTAATAATAAATTAGATTAATTTTTCTCTAAGTTTAGCTTGTTTTGCCTGTGATGGTAATTGGTGAACTATCTCTCACTGCCCTTATCTCGACCCATAAAGCTTTCAGCATACTTTTTTCTCCCATGTCTAGTTAAGGACAGGGAGTGATAGAGCAGCTCTGTTGGGCACCTGGACTCCAGCCAGGGTCAACCCACCACAAGGTGCCTTTGGGTACTGGAAGGCTTCAATAAAGTCCCCCTGGATCCCTCTCTTCTGCACACTGAACAACTCTAACTCCCTCAGTCTGTCCTTGTAGCAGAGGTGCTCCAGCCCTCTGATCATCTTTGTGGTCCTCCTCTGGCCTCGCTCCAACAGCTCCATGTCTTTCTTGTACTGGGGAGCCCAGAGCTGGATGCAGTACTCCAGGTGGGGTATCCCCAGAGCGGACTAGGGGGCAGAATCACCTCCGTTGACCCACTGGTCATGCTGTTTTTGATGCAGCCCAGGATACAGTTAGCTTTCTGGACTGCTAGTGCACATTGCTGGGTCATATTGAGCTTCTCATCCAACAACTCCCACCCGCAAGCCCTTTACCTCAGGACTGCTCTCAATCCATTCTCCCCCTAACCTGTAGTTGTGCTTGAAATTGCCTGGACCCATGTGCAGGATCTTTCACATGGTAGAATGGCATGACCTGCTACTACGAATATTCCTATTTGTTTCACATGCTTTCATAACTGTCTTGCATATATCTCTACAACATTGCAAAAGTGAAGTTAATTGTGTGCACCTGGCTCACTTGCACATTGACAGTAAAAAAGTTCCTAAGATTATCTCTCCCAACAGCAGGAAAAAAACTGAAATAAGGTTGGTGTTCATATTTCGTACTGGCCGGCTAGGATGTTTATGTCAGATACGTACATTATAAGTCACTGATATCAGCAAAAGAGCACGACTTGGTTTAAATCTCACTGTGACTTTAAGAAGCTTGCAGAGTGATTTCCACCTTTGCTTTGCAGAGATCAATGACTCTTTCAGATCTCTTTACATTTTCACTTTCTTATCTTAAGACATTAATTTGTTACATCTTAATGCAATGATTTGATGAATTGAACATAACAGAAGTAGTAATGAGCAGAAACTTCACCGTATAACCTCAAAAGTTTACTGATCTGTAGCTGTGAACATGAGGAATGTAAAACTGGACGCAGGCAATCTTTGTATTCCTTCAGTCTTAGGTTAGATGCATGGCTTATTTCCTCATATATCTAAAATAGCTTAAAGCTATCCTATACTTAATTCCTGCACTTCACTGCTAGCATAATGATGCTGACAGGAGAAGATATATTGAAATTTTCCCCATGCCCTGCTGCAGTGTTCTCTCTACAGGGAAAAAATGATACCATTCAAGGTTTTCAGAGAAAATCTTCAGAAGCACATGAAAGCGTGTGTTGACTGGTCTGTGATGCCAAAGTTGTTCAAATCAACTGGAGAATATCTGGGAATGAGATCCCACAGCAATTATAGGTTCCTTGCTATTGAACGGCACCAACAGAAGTATTCTTTGAAGAGATTTGAGTGGATCTTGAAAGAAAAGGTGTAAATCCCTAACTCTTTTAAGGATTCAGAGATAAATACTTTAAATCTATAAGGTGACAGTTTTAAGACACAACTGCCTTCCCAGAATTTCATGCATAATATCTGTGTGCTAACTGCTATGAACTCCATTTTGCTCTCCCTGCTTACTTGGGGCTGTGAATTCCACCAGGGATCAGCTTCAAGGCTCAGGGTTACCGTGCCAAAGCTGTGTTGTACAACCCACGCCGTTTAAATAAAAGAAAAGGAAGTTGTACAGGAAAAGGTCCCAAAACAGTGTTTAGGAGAAAGCCTGTGATCATTGAAAGTGAATGGGAAAACAGTAAACAAGATTTCAAATGTAGGTAGAAATGCAATTATACAGAAGCTTTAAAATGAAGCTGAAAGGCTTCAAATTCCTACACAAACAAGGTGAGTAGGGGAATTATTTAAATTAGGGCATGATGTAATCTATGTAAATTTGAGTAGAAGAGTACTGCCAGGGTGATTGCTCATTAAAATAAATCATGATCTTATCCAGTAAAGCAAATTATGTGAATCCAAACCTGATACTTATGAGATACAAACAAGGCATAGCATTACTAAATAATACGAAGGAATACTCCCTTTTACTAACAAGAATATACAGCTGTGACACTTCTGTCTTCATAATTATAAACTGTTTTCCATGAAAACATTCTTTTTCAATACTATAACAACGGGACATGCCCCATTTCACAGGTTCACATAATCTAGAGGAATAAATAATGCAGAACCAAGCCAATAATTTTCTTAAGGAAAAAGAAAAGGCAAAGAAAAATCGTAAAGATTCCAGCATGATACCAAATGAAAGTGTTTAGGATCAGGTCTCTCCCAGTACGGGAGCTTAAGTCATTGATCTGTTTTACTCTGTGGGGCACTTTGGTGTTGTCTCTGGTTGGACTTAATGAAGAAACTGTGTGATTAAGTGCTAGATAAGAAGATCAACTCAGAAACAGAAACCCAATATATTTTTCATTCTTTTGATTGTAAATTAGATTAATTTTTACCTTGCATTGTGGACTAATTAATCAGATTTTTTTCTTTTCTTTAGTTAGCTTAGTCTTATTTTTTTTCAAATGAATGAGGCCAAGAAATAGGTCATGGCATATTTTAACTGTGTGCAGTGCTGAAGACAAACCAGAAATCCAGATATACTGATAGTAATGGATATTAGGGGTCCTAAGACATGTAGATGTGATGCTTAGGGACACTGAAGGACATGGTTTAGTGGGGAATAGGTGGTAGGGGGATGGTTGGACTGGATGATCCTGGAGGTCTCTTCCAACCTTAATGATTCTATGATTCTATGATTCTATGCTTTAGTGGTGGACTTCACAGTGCTAGGCTAACAGCTAGACTTGATGATCTTAAAGGTCTTTTCCAACCTAAACGATTAAAAATAAGAAAATAAACATACTTAATTAAAAAAAACCTCAACCTAAAATCACATAGACTTTAGGATCCTAAGTGGAGAGGAATGTTATCCACACTGCAGTCTTGGGGTAAAGTTGAATCTCTGGATCTTTTGTTTTCTCTCCTCCATCTTCTTCCTTCTATACCCTTCTTCATCTTTTCCTTCTTTTGCCTATCTGTTTCTTTGTGGACTTCTTTCTTAAAATAAAACCATTTACTTAAAATTTTATCATTAGCAAAAAAAAACCCCATGGATACAAACCTCTTGCTTTTCTTCTTATTTTAAGCTATATGCCAGTTTACCCAAGCTATGTCTTTTTCTATTACTCTAAATAGGTTAATATAGACTAACATAAAAATATACTAAAAAATTGAATGTTATCATTTGAAGAAGAAGAAAAAAATAAAAGATTTCAAAAGAAAATGTAAAAGTATAGGAAAAGCACAGGTTAATTTGATGGTGAGAATTCTGTGGTGGTTACCTGTGAAGATATTCAAGGTAGAAAGAACTCTCAATTTTCTGTCTTTTTAAAATACTTTCTGGATGTCCTCTTTCAGAATATCTCAGAATGTATTAACTTTCATGTCATGAAGATTTAAAAAAATTGCTTAAACCATTCAGAAAATTAAATCTGGTATACATGGTACATGACAACATTCAGATAAAAATCTTTCAATTTAATATCTTTTTATTTACTTCATCATTGATCACTAGAGCACGTAAATGATCTTCAGATCCATTTTCATATCTCCAAAAATATTTCTGAGTGTGTGTTTCTCAGCAATTACTTAGGTTTATACTCATTCAAGATTAAGCTTAATTTTCATGGAAATTACTGTTGCTTCCACAAATTTTCTTTGATTTTATGTTTTTAAACTCTAGTTATGATGAGTCTTTCATTAGTTAGAGAGAAAGCCTATCCATGGTATATTGCAATTACACATTATTTCCATTGAATACTTATATTTCAGTAGCATCCAATAGCACCATCAGTCATAGGTCTATCATATGAAAAGGTTATAACGACGCAAATCAAGTACATGCAATTGTGATATGAAATTTAGAAGTAAATATTTTCTTTTTAGGACAATAATTGCATTATGACCTGGACAAGGGGACAGAGTGTACCCTCAGCAAATTTGTTGATGATGCAAAACTGGGAGGAGTGGCTAACACACCAGAAAGCCGAACTGCCATTCAGCAATATCTTGACAGACCAGAGAGTTGAGCAAAGAGGAACCTAATGAAATTCAACAAGGGCAAGTGTAGGGTCCTGCACCTAGGGAGGAATAACCCCAGGCACCAGTACAGATTAGGCATTGACCTGCTGGGAAGCAGCTCTGCAGAGAGCAAGACCTGGTAGTCCTGGTGGACAATGTTATCCATGAGCCAGCAGTGCACCCTTGAGGCCAAGAAGGCCAATGGTATCCTGGGGTGCATTAAGAAGAGCATGACCAGCAGGTTGAGGGAGTTTATCCTTCCCCTCTGCTGTGTCCTGGTGAGGCCACATCTGGAATATCGTGTCCAGTTCTGGGCTCCCCAGTTAAAGAAAGACAGGGAACTACTGGAGAGAGTCCAGTGGAGGGCTGGTAGACAATTAGTAGACTGGAGCATCTCTCTGATGAGGAAAGGCTGAGAGAGCTGCATCTGTTTAGCCTGGAGAAGAGAAGAGCAGAGAGGAGGAGAGAAGAGCAGAGCAAAAAGCAGAG
>VWZZ01002927.1:78430-93101 GCA_013399095.1 Psophia crepitans
AGGGAAGGGAAGGGAAGGGAAGGGAAGGGAAGGGAAGGGAAGGGAAGGGAAGGGTTGTTTTGGTTGGTTTTTTTGGGGGGTGGAGTGGTGGTGGTTTTTTTAATAGTATTGTGGAAGTTATCAGGAGAACTAAGATTAACTAAACTAAATGTATCTTAAAATACTCTTGGGATGAAAAAATTGCTTCTTCAGGAGAAAAAACAACTATTGGCATTTCAATCCTGCTCACATTAATGTAGAGAAATAATTTAGTGAACACAAGAATTCACTGAATCACTTTGAGAGGTGATATTCAGCATGTGCCACAGTCTAAATTTTACAAAATTATTAGATTCATTTTTTCTATCTATTTAAAGTCAATGAAAGTTATCCAAAACTTGCCTGGAAACTACTGCTGAATCCCATAGTTGTAACTTCTGTCATACTCTTAATAAGGAACACTTCCTTCTGTTTCAGACATTAATAGAAACTATTTGACTGGGAAGAGTTTTAGTTTTAAAGCCAGTGTCACAGTAAGTTAAAGAATGATGAACCAGTACACTGATCTACTCATATTAAAAGTTTTAGTTGAAAGCAATTTTTACAATTACTGGAATTTTTATTTATTTATTTATTTTCTGTTTCTCATATTGTCTTGCAAAATCTGTATACTGGTATGACATTGAACTCTTTAACACTGAGTTTCCATCCAGAAGTCTTTCCATACCTGTTCTTTTGCTGCAGACGTTTTTCTTATGAAAGTGTTAAGTAAGTCAGAAAAACTGCCAAGAATTACTTCTAAGTTTCAAGGTCACCTTTCCTGTGTGGAATAACCGTAATGGTTTGAAGCCTGTGGAACACTACAAAAAATTTTGCTAGTATTCTTGGCTGTTTACCAAAACAGAGCATTTGTTTTCTATACCCAGAACTTTCCCAATAACAAATTATTTTCAGCTGTGATTTTTCATCAGCACCACACAGAGAAATTAAAATATAAAGCTGTTGGCTATTGAATATGTCTATGGCTATACAGATCACCTCTTGAAGTATAGCTACCTTAAGGCAAGTACTTGGTGAACAATATCTAAATTATTATGATTAGTGGACTAGATTTCCCTCTTGTTCATTGATTACTCACCATACTGTCCCTATGAGCTGCGCCCTTATCAGCAATTACATTTGACTGCAGACTTCAAACCTTCAATAGATAGATAGATGAGATAGACAGAGAAACATGAAGGTCCAAAACTGTCTTTTTAAAGGTCTTGGACTTGTAGACAGTTACAACATGCACAAAATAGGATATTTGTTTGAAGTCTCACTGGCTCTGCTCCAGGCATTCTTCTCATGCATTACATGGTCTGGGGCACAGCTCTGCATGAACAGCACCCGATCTACACACATCTGAGGTCACTTGCTTTCAACCTCAACAATGATCACGCAGCATGCAACACAAATTTGCAATCCTCTGCTGCTGATTTTTCCTCAAAATGACAATGATCTCATGACAGCTGGCCTAAAGGAGGTGTTATTACCCCATCCTTTGAAGTAGTTCATAAGCTGCGAAGGCAGTATTTCCTTTTTCCCTTTCTCACAGGTACATAGCACATGGGCAGAGATACACACAACACCAGTATCTGTTAAACTTCTGAATAGAATTTGAACTGAACCTAAAATCTAAGTCCAGCCTCCCAAATTTCAGAAAAAGAGATGAGCTACAGAAGGACCTGGTGTTTCAGCACTAGTAACAAGGTTACTTTTAAAGTCCTGCAGAAGGATGTTCTATCCGCCTAATTTAAGCACTTAAGTGAACTAGATCTTGTTGTGAATGCTTGAAAGGCATCTAATGATGTATCTATTAATATTTAAGGAACTCAGATAACTTTCTTTGCAGGAGTGCTTTACTAGACACCTACATTTTCTGTTTAAGGTGGATACTTATGTTAGATTGAATTATATCATGCCTTTTTTTTCCAAGGTGAGGTTAGTAGAAATCAAGAAACAATTCTACAGAAAGATTTGTAATGTATATGTCTAAGCAGTTGGTTGTCTACATGAAACAAATGTAGACAACCATGAACAAAAGAATAGCATAGAGAATCAATCTACATCCTGCAAGAAAAGTCAAGAGATTCAACTGCTGACTTTTTTTGACAGGAAGTTGCTTTTTTTTTCTCTCAAAACTACAGAATAAAAAATGCTTGTGAAAGAGGACATATTGTTAACACAGATATTTATACAGAGTGCTGAGAATGAAAAGCTTCTAGAGCAGCTCCTCTGATATCCTGTCGTTCTGCCACCTGAGAATGACAGTCTGATAGTATGCAGTAAGAGGCAAGGAAATCTCACTTTGAAAACAGCAGTCCCTGTACATCTGTTAATTAAAGCAATCTGCCAGTGTTCCTCTTAGGCATGCAATGAATCAATGCTAAGCTAAAGTGATGCATTTTCACTGCTGCTGTAATAGAATTGAAAGTAACACGTTTATTTATCAGGTGGCACCAATCTACACTTCCTTGTCTGATGAGGGGGTTTGATTGTCACACTATCACTGTCTGGTCTAGGTGTGACGTACTCATGATTTTCAGTCTGTTTTATATGAAGTTATAAAACAGCACATGGACCACATGTTTCTCCTGGAACACTCAAGCACTATTTGTGTCTTGGATTTGGCTAACAGTATTTTAGATCTATATTGTTACAGAAATGGAGAGCAACAGTTGCTGGCAACAGATCTTCAGTCAATGCAGGACTTCATACAATTTTCTGTTTCAGCTTTAAAGTAGAGCTTGTTTCTGACAATTTTTGCTCTCAACAAGAAGACTGGTATAAAAAAGTATTACCTTTCCCTGAGTAACGGTGAGAATCTAACTTCAGGGTCATACATTAGGTGCCTTTATTCCTTATTTTTAATCCTTAGAGAGTTCTGAACCCAGAGAAATTCAAGTTCAGCCTGTTTCCCAAAAAACTGCAAAGCATTGAATTAAAGAGGATGTTACTGGAAAATACTCACATAGAATACAACACATAAACAAACAGCAATGTGATATAAACATTATATGAAAGAAATACTTCTAGATAACAATAGTTTAATAAACTGAACAGAAATGCTAAAGATGAAAGTCCTAAGATACTGAAAAATATTATGTCAAGGCCCTCAGTGTATCAACCAGTGCTACAATCTCTGCCCTCACCCTGGGACTTGGCTGCCAAGGTCAGCACTGAAATGGGATTGTTGCATAAACTTGGATTAGACTTCTTTGAAAATGAGTAAAGTTGTGGAAATGAGTTATAAGAAGTCTTGTGGAGTACCAGACCATTGGCTTAGGAGCTGCATTTAATCTTGTCCCCTTGCCCTTGCCTGTGTTATGTTGTCATATGCTGAATATCTTGTTGATTCTGAACTTGTTTTGCTGAGGTTGGACCTCAAACCTCAACTGGGTTTGTCTGGCAGTCACTAGGCTTTTGCTTGACTCTGGTTATGATCCCAAAACCTGCCCTGCTACTCTTATGTTGGTGCTGTGGGACTGTGTCCATGGTTGGTGAGTCACTGCCTGCCTTGCTGTCGCCCTGAGGTTCTATCCGTTCTTCCTTTGCAGAGCAACTTTTTCTTGCTGTTTGGAGGTTGCCAGCCTGCTTTAGATGATGCTCGCACAGGTTTCACGTACTGAACTCTGTCTGTAGGAACAAAGAAGTTCCACCAGCAGGTGGAAACCAGCTGATGTACAAGAAACCCGTGTCCACAGAATGCTGTCAGAGGGCTAAGCTGTTGTGTTAGTCTGCACACACTAGTGCAGAAGAGCATTAATACAAATAGACAAGCAGCTGTATCTGATATCATTACTCAACCTGCAGGCAGACAAGATCCAACTACAGTGTCATTTTCACCCTGTGGATAGTTTAATGTCAAAGAGAAAATTCAGATATTGCTTCTGCAGTTTCTTACCTATAACCATTTTACACTGTTATTCTTTTGACTCCTCTTTTTGACCTAATCAGGCTAAAATCTTTCAACTACACAGTGTAGCTTATAAAGTATCCAATGGACAATTTCTATAAGGCACCCTAATGTTCAGTGAAAAGTCTAGGAAGGTCTCTGAGCCACTCAGTTCTTGTTTGTACAAACCTTTTGCCTGAAGTTGAAGATCTAAGAGGAGACTGCTCTGTGTTTGTACAGCACCTGGCATCTCTTGACCAAGTCAATTACTAGGGCTTCTAGATGACACTTAGGCCAACACTGTATGATTAATGGAGAGCAACAGACTTCACCAAACTAGTAAGTCTTTGTAAACACTGAAGGGGAGGGTGGTGGTACTACTCTGCCTCTGTGCAAAAACTTTTGACAATCAGTTTTCAGAGTCCACAGATTTAAAAAAAAAAAGTCTAGCCATGAATTTAACATTTCATGCAAGGCCTCTTACAGAAACATAAATAAGTAAGTAAATAACAAGTACAGATAGACTGCTGCTCTCATTCTACAATTTAAAATTGATTGTTTTTCTTTAATGTCTTGTCTGATATCTGTGCCTATTGCAAAGCATAAATCTGAAGCAGCACATTTTAAACTAGTCAGCATGTCCGGTGGCCTCTGAAACAATCACCCTTCACTTTGAACAGCTCAGCTCAGTCAATGGGTCTTAGGTTGCTGCTTTTAAAAGAATGCAGACAGTGTCCTTTCCTTGAAATGAAGTGATATAATGTAATTCTTCTTCAATATGTAGCCAGAAATCTTTAGAAAAATAACATTCTTAAAAAGTAAAACTAATCCTCTTAAGAGATTTTACCTTTTCTAAACTTCAAACATCATTTGCTTTCTATTGTTAACACAAGTGCCAGCACACTTTGGTTATTCTTATAATTAGAATAAATACACTATAAATATTCTAATTATCATAGATTGTGCATATGTCGTAAAGGATATCACTGCTTTGCACAAAAATGTAATGTGGATCTTACCCAAGCGGGATTTATAAAAACAGCATAAATGCTGACAGTACAAGGGACAAAAAAAAATCCGTTCCCAGCACATCTTTGCAAAATGATTTCTTACAGTGAAATCTTGGAAGCTCATAGACAACGCATCACAACTAGTATTTTGCATGTGATACTGAGGCATAAACAAGAAAATAGTCTTTACAAGAATGAAATCTTATAATGAAATATGAAAATACCCATGTGAAAATACTGTGAAAGTTTCAATTTAAAACAACAAGAGCCAGATAACTCAAAATTAAAGATGAAACTTAACTGACTTGATGGTGCTGGTGGTAGCAACTTTACAGGATGACTATACTTATGGAATCATAGAAACATAGAATGGTCTGGGTTGAAAGGGACCTCAGAGATCACCTAGTTCCAACCCCCCTGCCATGGGCAGGGACATCCTCCACTAGACCAGGTTGCCCCAAGCCCCATCCAGCCTGGCCTTGAACACTTCCACGGATGGGGCACCCACAGGTTCTCTGGGCAACCTGTTCCAGTGCCTCACCACCCTCACAGTAAAGAATTCCTTCCTAACATCTAATCTAAAGATATCCTGTGATACAGCACAGATGTCTATTGACTTATTCCAGGGATTCAGGTGAGCATGTACTATGTAAAATACGAACGTATAGATTCAAATCAAGGATTTGAAATCATGTGATTTACTATCCTTGAGTCTAACGGGATGACTTCTATTCTTTCCTCATGATAACAGTCAAAATTTAAACCATGGAAATAAAGAAATCAGAAGTCTCAGAGGGGTAGCATCTCTTTTCTGAACACTTCATGTGCAGTTGCAAACATTTTTAGCTTCTCACTTGCCCTCAGTAAGGCTACTAAACCCAGTAGCTTTTCTAAAAGACTGCTTAGTGGCATTTAATGAGAACTCTTTCTATGTGCTCCCTTCTAGAATCTTAATTTGTTCTAGGTACGCCACAGAAATATAACAAAATCTCAATTAAAAAGAAAAAAATCAGAGTGGCGTATTCTGAGTTTTACATGTTTGATTTTTGGCTATTTGTGAAAATTAGCCTTATGAATTCTATGGCAAATATGAATTATTTACACTAAAGCCTAAGTCTTTAAAACAGATATATCTTTACACTAAGTTCATCCATAGATGGGAAACCTGATGTAAAGTTAGATGAGCTACCTGAGCAGTCACAACAAGTGAGGCAAGAAAGGAGCAAAGAAGGTATAAAGTCCTGGATCTCCGAGGCAGTTGAATTATGTTCCTAATTTAGGCAATCACTATAATGCACTATTGAATCTTAAATGAGAAAAATAGTAGATTTCAGTAATTATTTCATCCATCTCAAATAAATTCTAGATTATTTCTAGAAGTATATTTCTAGTGTTTTGTGCAATGCAGTTGCAAATAAGCCTAGTAACAAGTTCGTTATTGTGTAATTTTTAGAAAACTGGAATACAGTCTGTCGGACTTTTCTATAAGGTAACAAATATTCAGACTACATTTTACATGTAATTTTGTTCACTGACTGAATAAGTCAGTATATATATAATTGTTTAAATCATGACTGTAAATTTATATCTTTTAACCAGTATCTCAAATGGAGTTAAACATCTAATTTCCATCAGTGAAATAAAAAGATACTTGATATTTCTAGATAACAGAATCTTAAACATGAGATTAGATAATTAATATTATTGCATTGTTAATATAAAAGTGATGGAAGGATAAAAAAGTCATCTGAGTTCTAAATTCAAATTTCAGAATTTTAGAATGAAAATTTTGAGAGGTTTGTTTGTTATTTGATTTCTCTCACAAGGTGGGAAAGCATATCTTTTTTTTTCTTTTCTTTTTTTTTTTTTTCTTTTTTCTTTTTGTTTCCAAGTCTCAGTTTTGTGTTCGCCAGCCTCTGCAGAATTACTGACCAGTCTTGCAAAAACAGATTAATTGCTCCTGTGAATGGTCCTCATCCAACAAAGCTGGTGAAGGAAAAATATCTTGACTCTCTTAATTTTTTTTCGTGTCCAGAACATTAGTCTCTTAATATTTCCTGACTCAAAAGTCCTGTCTTAAAGAAACTGGTCTTCCTCTGTTTGTTTAGAGGAACTACCCAAACATTAAAAGAAATGCTAGAAAAAATGGCAGTGTCTAAGAATTATACATCTAAGTTTAAGCAGATGTCCAAGACTCAAAATCAAGTCTTATACAGTTCGTTTTAAAATCAATTTCTGATATAGTTGAGTTGAACAGTTTCAGACATTTTCTCCTTTTAATTATGAAGGACTGAATAAAAAGCAGAAATTTATATTCTAAGTTTTAGATGTTTAAAGATAAGTGAGACGAATCACACCCATACATTGTTGTTCAGGTGCAGTGAAGATTATAGAAATAAACTTTATCAGTTTAAAAGTGAATATGTGGACAGTAGTAAAATCATTGGTCATTATAACTTCAGGAAACTAAGGTCATATACTAAATTTAAAGGAAGCTCAAGCACCTTAAGTTACCAGAATTCATAAGACGACTGCTATATCTAACACTGCATAACATCCTTGTCTTTCCTCCCTGTGAACAGTTTTGAAATATAGTGACCAATCTCTTAGATGACATATGTTATGGATTGTGATTTTTTGTTGACATGCTAACATATATTATTTTCTCCAAAGTACTATTTCCATTGCTGAAATGGAAATAGGTGTATTGTTCTAACCTATACTACTTAGATAAGTGGTTGTCAGTGACTTAATAGCTCCTGATCCAGTGAGGAACTTAACACCTCCTTCTCTCTGGGCTTTCTGTAGTTATTTTCATATGACTATTGTTACCAAAATGTCTGTTCATTCGTTCTTTCTTTCTTTCTTTCTGTCTGTCTGTCTCTGTCTTTCTTTTTGTTTTTCTGTCTTACCGTTCTTGTCTTTCTGTCTTTCCATCTTTCTCACAAATTACCTTTAAGTCTACAAAGAGGAGGGCTCTCCAGAAGACCTTCTGCAAGATAAATCTGTCTGTTATTCTCCCAGATGTTCAATGACACAGTGAGAGCATCACACCTATCTCTGCTGTGTCCCAGACTATGAAGGATTCAGCAAACAGAATCAAGACGAGGCAAGTCATTCTGAAATAGTAATCATAACCACAAAGGGATCTGCTGAAAGAAGTCAGGTCTGTTGGAAACAAAATTACTTCATTCCCCACCACCTTCCTGTGACTCAGGCCCTTCAGGAAGCCTGCTTGAGAGGTGAGTAATTGTAGAAGAATGATACCAGGGATCAGCAAAGCTCTAAAGATGCAGAACCTTTCAAAAGCATGGATATTCCCATCTATTTCTTCACTGGTATTTGGATACAGTTCTGAGAACTCTGACTTCATATGTAAACTATACCACCACTCTCAGAAACTCATAAAAATGATACATGCAAATAACTGCCTGAAAATGAGACAACACCCTTTTGGCTCTAATTTAGTCCCTTGGGGAATCTTTTGCTTCTCTTTTTGCTCATTATTCCTGCTGTTCAGTTGCAATATTACTGTACTAAGTTTGCTATACTCATCTTGTTTACTTTCTTTTTCTTTTGGAAAGAACATTCCTTTTCCTAACTCAAATACTGAAGATTTAAAAAAGAAATTATTCCTTGATATGTATCCACCTTCTGCAGATATCAATACCAGCAGCAGCATTTCATATTTTTCTTTCCTAATGAGTCCAAACCATCCTGGTGTCTCACCCAAGCATTTAACTGCATGGTGAAAGGCAAATGTTATACTTCTATATTTTATTTCAGTAGAATCTTTCTGCCTTCTTTATAAAAGCTTTAAAAAAAAAAAGTAGGAATAAGATAACATTTTCAAGGCAGCAACTCTAGCAGCACTGACCTAAAATGTTCATGCCGACTCACAAAATGTCAATTCTCTGAGAATGAAAAGTAAAAGCCAAAAAGTGGTATCATTGTCCTAGGGGCTTAAAAAGATTTGTGGATTTAACTTCCATGGAAAAAGTTGTCAAATATGCAGCTCAGATTTTAATACAAAGGAATGCAGTAAAAATAATAACAAATGCGATATGGAATGAATCATATTAGTATTCAAGTATTATCAGAGGTATTGAGTAGAACATTTCCAGAACAGAGTGACTTGTTGGTATAATACAACTTTCATTATCTTCTTTTGTATCAGTTCTTGACTTTATATTCACTAACATTTCCCTTACTATTATCACACTAAATAATGTTTATTTTTATAGTAACACATAACAAAGAAAAAGATCCCAGAGCACTAGCCACCTACAGAGGTAAAGTGATTAAGTGATATGTTATAATTTCTAGTCTATATTTGAGGAAAAAAAAATATTTGAGAAGGCAGAAAGATGCTTTTTATTTTTATTGCAGTGAAGTGCCGTGCAGAGTTGTACTGCTGTGTAAGTACATCTTCATGATTAAAGAGTATTATGCATACATACAGCCATAGAAAGAAAAGACATGAAGCAGGCAGTTTATTATTAATATACTGAGAGGAGGGTGCTTTCATGCTTACATCTTCAATTCCATAGTTGTCAGATGGGTAATTTTACCAGCAAAATGTTGAAGGTCATTTTCTTTTTCCTCTTCCTTTTTACTTCAATTAAAAATGTTATCTTTATTGGGTTCTTTTAATTTTCTTAGTCAGGTCAATTGACCTCATTACACACTTGCTGAATCAGGTTACTGAGTAAATGACATCATGCAGGACAAAAGTTAACAATTGCAATAACCCATCAAAGAGTTGATATTTGCATTTAAAGTCATTTGAAACACAAATCTGAATTATTAACTCTAAGTCAGCAGAGTTAAATCCAGTCTGAATTCCCTCTTTAATTACCTGTATAAATGCATTTGAGCCTTTTCAAGACATGAACATTCATTTACAAATCAAAGAGATTTTTTCTTAGCCCTCAGGCAATCCAGCCTTTTGAAGCCTTAAAATCTAGAGTAACAATTAATTGTAACAATACGTTATTGATACTACAGAAAATACTGGATGCTAGAAAAGTTATCAAAGCTACTCGTCCATTACATACAGACATAAGCCCAGTCTTAAAGCCTATCCAAATCCTGTTTCATCACATTTTGACTAAGAGCTCATGTTTACTCAGACTTCTTTTATTTTGCAGAGTCCAGGGGAAAACAGTAGGAAAAGAACCATGGAAAACTTTGTGAAAAGCATGCAATGTATTAAAACAGGCCCATCTTGCTACTTTTGTGGGGTTTTTTTTGTAAAAGCCAGTACAGACACTGCTCAGTGTGTACCATTCAGTTAAACTTTTACTATAATACAGCTCACAACATACATAGCCCAGTTGATAATTAAAAACCCTAAGTACCTATGAAAATACAATTTTACCCTCCATTACCCTAAAAATATTTTTATGTATAACTTATTGACATAAAATGTTCTACCAGCAGGGCTTCAGGATGTGAATTTAGAGGAGTATTTTTTGGAGCGGTGAACTCTTTCCTCTCCTACCATTCATTAGTTTTATCTTTTTATACTGTGAACTCTCTAGGCCAGGCACAGTCTCTTATGAAGTGTGCAAAAAGAGACTTCTTGAAGACTATTAGGTATAACTGGAATTGAACTGAAAACTGGAATAGAAATAAATAGTAAGTAAAGGAACTTAGGATCCATCCACACGGACAGTACTAGCAGAGATAGATATGTGATCATCCCGTTGTACTCAGAGCTTGTCAGGCCTCAAGTCAGACCTCAAGTGCCATGTTCAGTTCTGGTCTCGACAATTTAAAGAATCACAGAATCACAAGGGTTGGAAGGGACCTCGAAAGATCATCTAGTCCAACCCCCCCCTGCCAAGGCAGGGCCACCTAGAGCACATCACTCAGGAACACGTCCAGTCGGGTTTTGAATGTCTCCAGAGAAGGAGACTCCACAACCTCTCTGGGCAGCCTGTTCCAGTGCTCTGTCACCCTCACGGTGAAAAAGTTGTTCCTTATGTTAACCCGGAACCTCCTATGCTCCAGCTTGAACCCATTGCCCCTTGTCCTATCACTTAATGAGACCGAGAAGAGCCTGACTTCATCTTCCCGACACTCACCCTTAACATATTTATAAACATTGATGAGGTCACCCCTCAGCCTCCTCTTCTCCAAGCTAAAGAGACCCAGCTCCTTCAGCCTTTCCTCATAAGGGAGATGTTCCACTCCCGTGATCATCTTAGTGGCTCTGCGCTTGACTCTCTCTAGTAGTTCCCTATCCTTCTTAAGCTGAGGGGCCCAGAACTGGACGCAATACTCCAGATGCGGCCTCACCAATGCAGAATAGAGGGGGAGGAGGACCTCCCTCGACCTACTGACCACAGCCCTTCTAATGCACCCCAGGATGCCATTGGCCTTCCTGGCCACCAGGGCACATTGCTGGCTCATGGTCATCCCCCTGTCCACCAGGACCCCCAGGTCCCTTTCCCCTACACTGCTCTCCAGCAGGTCAGTCCCCAACCTGTACTGGCACATGGGATTCTTCTTTCCCAGGTGCAAGACCCTACACTTGTCCTTGTTAAATCTCATCAGGTTCCTCCCCGCCCAGCTCTCCAGCCTATCTAGGTCCCGCTGAATGGCAGCACAACCCTCTGGTGTGTCAGCCACTCCTCCCAGTTTAGTGTCATCAGCAAACTTGCTGAGGGTACACTCCATACCTATTTAAGAAGATGTGAACCAACTAGAGAGGGACCAAAGGAGGGACACGAAGATAATCAAAGAGCTGGAAAACCTGCCCTATGAGGAAAGACTGAAGAAGTTAGGTCTCTTCTCCCTAGAGAAGAGAAAGATCAAGGAGGACCTCATCACAGTATTACAGTACAGGTTGGCTATGAAGAGGATGAAGGCTCTCCTCTCTCTTCACAAGGAGCCGCATGGAGAAGATGAAGAGCAATGGTTACCAGTTGCACTGGGAAGGCTTTCATCTTGATAGAAGAAAGAAATTTTTTACAGTGAGAACAATGAATCACTGGAACATGGTAGTGTGTTCATCACTGAAGGATTTCAAGATGTAGTTGGACAGGGTGGTAGATAATCTCATCTAAGCTTCCTTTCCTATGATCAGATGATCTTTCAAGGTCCTTTCAAACCCGGGCTGTTCTATGATTCTAAAAACCAAGAGGAACATGTCTATTTTTCTTGCTCTCCTTCCTCCATTTTTATTGGACACATTTTTCTCGGATTTGTTCTTTTGTTATCCTTCATGGCACAGCACAGAAGGGGTAATAAAGTGTTTTCTAACAACAGCAAATTACATTGCCTACTTACATAAACAAGATGTAGGAGTAACATGAACATTTGGTTTGCAAAATACAACTCATGGTATCCACAAGGGGTAAAAGAAATGCTTCAAGGTGTGCAGTGATAAACAAGAATTTATTGCTGTCATAACAGCAATTTTGTTTTCTGGATTCTTTCAACTTCTACAAATGCCATTACCAATATTTTATTAAAAATATAAATTACACTTCTCCCTCATAATCTCACCATTTAATGTGGAATTTACTTTTTGTTTGCAATAAGTTTTCTTTGAAAACTTCTTGCATGTTCATGTCTCTAGATTCCAGGAAAATTGAGAGTTATGATAGAGCACAAAAAGTGAGGTGTCCTTGTTTCAGCTGAGAGAGTTAATTTTCTTCATAGTAGATATTATGGAGCTGTGTTTTGGATTTATGCTGTAAACAGTGTTGATAGTGTAGAGATGTTTTTGTTGTTGAGTGGCACAGAGTCAAGGTCTTTTCTGCTTCTCGCACCACCATACCAGCAGAATGGCTGGGGGTTCACAGGAAGTTGGGAGGGGACCAAAGGGGTGTTCCATACCATATGGCATCATGCTCAGCTTATAAGGAGCTTGGGGAAGGAATGGGAGGTGGGAGTGGGTGGAGGCGTTTGGAGTGATGGCTTTTGTCTTCCCACGTTACATGTGACAGAGCCCTGCTTTCCTGGAGATGGCTGAACACCTGCCTGCCATGGGAAGTGGTGAATAAATTGCTTTGCTTGTGTACGTGTCTTTTGCTTTACTTATTAAGATGTCTGTATCTGAACTCACAAGTTTTCTCACTTTCACTCTTCCAATTCTCTCCCCCACCCCAATGGGTGCGAGTGAGTGAGCAGCTGCGTGGTGCTCAGCTGCTGGCTGGGGTAAAGCCATGACATGGACCAAAAGAAATTATATGGGCTACAGAAAAACTTCTGGAGTGGATCTTGACCTTTTCTTGACTGTTGTGTATAGGTATATTCTTTCTTTAATGGAAAGGGTAGCTGATAATGTAGATTAATTTATGATCTTAATTAAGTAAATCCCAGATTCGTGTCACGAACCCAAGTTGCTAGGATCTTTACTGGCTAAAGAAACCAGTAGATACCTTCAGAGGTCATTTCAGCCCATTACAATTTGATGGGCAGATGACACCATACCTGCCAGAAAGAGCTATTGTTGTTCAGTGACATTGTTTAGCATTATTAATCAGAATAATACGGTTTTATTATTTATACTTTAACATAGATTTCAGCTGCTACCTTTTTGAATATTATATTGTCTTGTCTTCCACCAAAACCCTTTAATTCGAGACAAGAAAAAGGAAAGAACAGGTAATTTCTTTTATTTTTTATTTTTTTCTATTATCTACATAGAATCCTTTATACATGAACAAAGTTTTCAAAGTTGGTTTCTTTTGAAAATGAATCCTGAACATGTCATTTTAGTTTTAGTAATAAATCCCAATATACTATCAATCAACAGTAACGGCATCTAGCAAGAACTAAGTGAAGTTAAAGATATTTAATCTTTTAATCTTTTAAAGATTTGCACTTGTTTCATATTGAGTACTTCAGAACAGATTGTACTTCAGAATAGATTGTCAGATGACTGAGTTTTTTCTGTATCTGTAAGGGAAATATTTGAAGCATAATTTGAATATTGTTGCAGGAGAGAGTGGTAGTGCTTGCCGCCACCGGCCTATCTCATAGACGAACATTGATCTAAATAATTAAGAATTGCTACACAGGATAATACTTTTTTTCCTGAGTACATCTCCTAGTCTACTCATATCTGATCAGTATCAACTTCGCTTTGCAGATTTCTTAGTAAATATATTTGGATTTGTCTGAGTTTTTTCCCCATCAACCTAAGTCTGCCTTACTGGTTTTTGTCAGCTGTTTAGTTCTTTAATACAAGCCATTTCTTTTGTAGTGTTATGAAAGTGACTTGTTGAATGATCAAGTCTTGTAAAGATTTATAGCAGATCAAAAAAGAGAATAGTCCTAAGATAAGTGAAATGTGATCCAAGAGATGACAGTATGTAAATGTTTATAAATATGTTAAGGGTGAGTGTTGGGAAGATGGAGCCAGGCTCTTCTCGGCCTCACTAAGCGATAGGACAAGGGGCAACGGGTGCAAATTGGAGCACAGGAGGTTTCGGGTTAATGTGAGGAAAAACTTTTTTACTGTGAGGGTGACAGAGCACTGGAACAGGCTGCCCAGAGAGGTTGTGGAGTCTCCTTCTCTGGAGACATTCAAAACCCGACTGGACGTGTTCCTGAGTGATGTGCTCTAGGTGGCCCTGCCTTGGCAGGGGGGGGTTGGACTAGATGATCTTTCGAGGTCCCTTCCAACCCTTGTGATTCTGTGATTCTGTGATTCTGTGAAATGTCCAAGATGACAGTATGTAAATATGTAAATGTGATCCAAGAGATGACAGATTGGTGAATGGAGTGA
>VWZZ01002928.1:0-122362 GCA_013399095.1 Psophia crepitans
CTCATAGGCTCTCATCCTGCTGGTGGACTTCAACCACCCTGACATTGCTGGAAAAGTAGCATGGTGAGCTGTAGGCAATCCAGGAGAGTCCTGGAGTGCATTGAGGATAACTTCTGAAGCCAGGTAATAGAGAGCCATACCAGGGGGGATGTGTTACTGGACCTGTTGGTCACCAGTGCAAGTGAGCTAACTGGCGATGTCAAGGTTGGAGGCAGCCTGGGCTGCAGCGGCTGTGCACTGGTGGAGTTGGCAGTCCTGAGGGATATGGGTCAGGCAAAGAGTAAAGTCAGCACCCTGAAATTTGGGAGAGCAAACTTCAAGCTATTTGAGGAGTTAATCAATAGGTCCCCCGGGAAACTACTCTCAGGGACAAGGGAGCAGAACAGAGCTGGCAGGTCTTTAAGGACACTTTCCATAGAGCAACAGAGCTCTCGATGCTTGTGTGTAAGAAATCAGGAAGGGATGGCAAGAGACCAGCATGGATGAGTCAAGACGTGCTGGTCAAAGTAAAGGGCAAGAAGGAAACGCAAAGACAGCGGAAGCAGGGACAGGTATCCTGTGAAGGGTATAGGGGTGTTGCCTGGTTGTGTAGGGATGGGGTCAGGAAGGCCAAGGTGTGGCTTGAGCTTAACTTGGCAAGGGATGCAAAGAAAGGGCTTCTCTAGGTATCTCGGACAGAAAAGGAAGGTCAAAGAAAGTGTACCCCCCCCCCAATGAACACAACTGGCAAACTGGTAACAACAGATGAGAAGGTGACTGAGGTACTCAACAACTTTTTTGCTTCAGTCTTTGCTGGCAATCTCTCTTCCTGGAGCTCTTGAGCGGATGGACCTCAGGGCAGGTTTGTTTCCTCGTGAGGAACCTGAATATACATAAGTCTGTGGGACCCAATGAGACTCATCCCAGAGGGAACTGACTGATGTAGTTGCCAAGCTGCGCTCCACGAGACTGGAGTCATGGCATTCTGGTGAAATCCCCAGTGACTGAAAAAAGGAAAACATTGTACCCATTTTTAAAAAGGGTAGAAAGAAGGACCCTGGGAACTACTGACCTCTGGATCTGGGAAGATCATGGAACAGATCCTCCTAGAAACTGTGTTTAAGGCATATGGAGGACAGAGGATGTGAATCAAGACAACCAGCATGTCTTCATCAAGGGCCAAGACTTGCCTGACTAATTTAGTGGCCTATGATGGAGTGACTACATCAGTGGACAAGGGAAGAGCTACGGGTGTTGTTTATGTGGTCTTCTGTATGGCCTTTGACACAGTCCCCCACAACATCCTTCTTGGAAAGATATGGATTTGACGAATGGAGTGTTTGGTGGATAAAGAATTGGCTGGATAATAATATCCAGAGATCAGTGGTCAATGACTCAATGCATGGATGGAGATCAGTGATGAGTCATGTCTCGGGGATCCTTATTTGGGACCAGTGCTGTTTAATACGGTTGTCAATGACATGGAGAGATTGAGCATGTGATCAGCAAATTTGCAGATGACAGCAAACTGAGTGATGCGTTAGACATGCCTGAGGGATGGAATGCCATTCAGAGAGACCTGGACAAGCTCAAGAAGCAGGCCCGTGTGAACCTCACCAAGTTCAACAAGGCCAAGTGCAAGGTCCTGCACCTGGGTCGGGGCAACCCCCAGTACCAATACAGGCTGGGAGATGAAGGGATTGAGAGCAGCCCTGTGGAGAAGGACTTGGGGTACTGGTGGATGAAAATCTGGACATGACCTGGCAATGTATAGTCACAGCCCAGAAAACCAACTGTATCCTGGGCTGCATCAAACCCAGTGTGGCCAGGAGGTGAAGGGAGGTGATTCTGCCCCTCTGCTTCATTCTGGTGAGACCCCATCTGGAGTACTGCATTCAGCTCTGGAGTGCTTAGTACAGTAAAGACGTGGACCTGTTGCAGCAGGTCCAGAGGAGGCTCACAAAAATAATCGGAGGGCTGGAGCACCTCTCTTGTGAGGACAGGCTGAGGGTTGGGGTTGTTTAGCCTGGAGAAGAGAAGGCTCCAGGGAGATGTAATTGCGGCCTTCCAGTACTTGAAGGGTGCTTGTAAGAGATCGGTACAGACTTCTTAGTAGGGCTTGTAGTGATAGGACAGGGGGTAATGGTTTTAAACTAAGAGAGGGTAGATTCCGACTAGATACAACAAAGAAATATTTTACAGTGAGGGTGGTGAAATGCTGGAACAGGTTGCACAGAGAGGTGGGAGATGCCCCATCCCTGGAAACATTCAAGGTCAGATTGGATGGGGCTCTGAGCAGCCTGATACAGTGGAAGATGTCCTGCTCATCGCAGCTTTAAAAGTCCCTTCCAACCCAAGCTATTTTGCGATTCTATGAAATGTCTTAAAAGAAATATTAAGGTCAGTAGACCTTAAAGGTCAGTAGAGTTTTGCTGGACCAAAGTATTAACGTGCACATGGCATTTGTTAGTACACCCATGCTTTAGTCTATGCGAACTCAGCTGTTCTGTAAAACATGCTGCTGTGCATAATCCATATAGATCATTAAATGAAAATTTAATTTTTGTAGCCAGCTCAGGAATTTAGGATCTAAATGTACTTTGTATCCCAGCTTTGATTCAGAGATTGCTACTAATAAGAGTAGACTTAACTGGTCCCTTATCTCCTGTCTTAATAAAAAGAGGAAAAAAGCAAATCAATTCTGCAGGTTCACTTTACTTTCCATTGTTACGGGGATTAATTCTACAGCACTTTGGATAATACCAAGCACCCACCTTAGGCAGGACATGGTAAGGTTATCTTTGACTGGCAATGTAACCTTTTCACATCCCCTGCAAAACAAAATGGCAAATGAAAATGGCATACCAGGACATCTCATTTCCACGGAAGTTGCTAAACAACCTTAAATACCATTTGGAGTTTTCTGTTAACAAACTTTGATTACTGCAGAAGAGCAGAGAGCAGAGACAGTATATCAGATTGGCACTGTATTGTTTTCGTAGTCCAAACTAAGACATGAAGAGTAGTATTCTTAAAGCACACACGTGAAACTTGTATAAGTTAGTTATGAAATGGCGGGGAAAGCTTGAATTTGTATTTACTGGCTTATATCACTTTTGAAGCCTGTTTTATGAAATAGGAAGACAGATTTCTGTGGTGCCAAGTTTAGGTGTTAAGGTTGACTTTTGTATTTGGGTTGGGATTTTTCAGAATCAGTTTAAAAAAAAAAAAACAAACACCAAAACCCTGATAAGAATCAAATCAAGGTAATTTTTTCATCAATGAGGGCCTCCTGTCTTAGCTGCAAAGCAAGGTGAAATTTTTAGTTTCAAAGACATGCACAGATCACTGCGCTTCATGGCTTTTTTGAAGTAACTGGTATGTCGGTATACAGAATCATAGAATCATTTAGGTTGGAAGAGAACACTTATGATCAAGTCCAACTGTAAATCTAACACTGCCAAGTCCACCCCTAAACCATGTCCCTAAGCACCACATCTACAAGATTGATGCAGTTAATTAGATGTTAGGTGTACAGGTATACATGTATGTTTTTACTCAGATTCTGTAATTTGTTAATTTAAAACATGAATGAGGTGGCAGAACAATCTTTTTAAAAGCACTGAATTGTTTCTTTGCCTGTAGCAAGCTCAGAGATTTCAGCACTACTCACCAGGATTTCACCTTCCCAAGAACTATTTCTGACATTTGGGGTTAACTTAAACATCTAGCAGATGCATTCTTTGAAAGAGGGCAAAGAAATGCAGGACAATGTAAACTTTCAAAGTTTTGACTAAGGCGACTAAACATTATTAATTTGTAACTTCTTTCATTCTCACCTTTTGATACACAGATATATTGTGGGTTGTCCATGAACACTGTTTTCTTTCCTAGTTTTCTAGGGAAATGTCACATCTTCATAAACTCATGTGCCAAGACAGCCTTTTCTTTTTGTGTTTGTGTTCTGATAAAGAGCGCTCCATGATTCTTCAGTGCCTTGTATTCATCAGATCTGTAAGTACTCTTAGAAGCATCGGGTGTTATGGAGATTGGCATGTCTTGTATGCTGGTAATGCTTAACTTCCCTGTGACCGTCAGCTCTGAGACAGCTGAGAGTCTTGGCCTATCCTCTTGGGGTTATGAGGTGAGTGAATGGGAGCAAAGAGACAGGCCCTGAACCTACAAGACGATGAAATAAGGGTAGCAAAAAGGGACAACATGAGATTATGTCAGTACTTCAGTATTCATTAATAGAATTTTTTTGGAATGCTGTTTACCACGTATTGGTACAACTGATGGCACACTAGGTACTTACAAGTGTGTTGCATCATTCTGTTTTGTTAAAGTCTTGGCCACTGGTGCCACACAGATGTGTCAGTTGCCTTCTGGATGCCAGTCTTGTGTGTGCTTTAGTCTTGTCAGGACAAGACCACTGCAATCTGCTCCGATAAAATTTTATTTTCAATTACTGGAACAATATAGAATGTATATTTCAGTGAGATTACTGAGTAGGGTGTGTCTTTGGAAGAGGAAGTCTGAATCAACCATCTCAATGGGGAGACATGAGTGGTGGATTTATGGAAGTGTTTTCCACAATAATTAAATGTATTGGCATCACCAGAAAAGTAGGTTTTTAAAATACAAAAGGAAAGCCACCATGGTTTCTGTAAAAGTGAGCTGTGACCTTTTACCTGTTGGACTGTTTAAAAGAGGTATGTTGTAAGTAATAACTTCATTTGTATTTGGATTTTTTTCCTCTGTTAGAAAGCATCTGAAATTGCCTCAAAAGATCAATAATGAAACATAATGGTAGAGAAGAAACTGTCCTTGTTATGTATAATGGTAATCACTGAGGTAATAAGAACAAAATGATCAAAGTATGGAATAAGAAGTTGTCAGCAACGTGATTTCTTTAAACTTTTTCAAAAAATACTTGGGTGATTCCAGAATCGTACTCAGAGAAGAAATGTTTTAGATGTATATCTGCCAGTTACACACCCTTATCAGTATAATTTTAGGTCTGTTGTTGTCAGTATAAACTAACGTTTTATTTTGGAGGAGAATGTTAGAATATTAGACATTTGGGCTATGTTTAGACTTAAGATGTTAGAGAAGATTTCTTCAAAGAAAATGCAAGGCAGGAATTCAGTTTGGTTTACAGATTTTGTCAGGCACCACAGGGTTGATTTCTGCTACAGGAATTCGCACCTGTTTTGACAAAGCAAAGTGTGAAAATATATCTCAGTGTCTTTGGTTGTTGAGATGTGAGTGGCCTCTGTTGTGCACAACCTAGAACATTCTTCATTAGTTTGGGGATGGGGGTGGTAGGTTTTTGTGGTTGGTTTTTCTTTTAGTAGTAACTTTACTATTATTCTTTACAAACAGCCACGAAACTTTTTCCTAGAATATTAAACTGAAGAGCAGCTGTTTGGTAGAATAGCTATAAAGGAACAGCTCTTTGCTGTCTGCTGGTGGTTCTTAGCTGCATGTATGCTTTTCAGTATGTGGAATTCCTGAGCTGCACGATTTGAAAGTCACTTGTGAGATGTACCCTTGTACGCCTGAGTGGAACTACCGTAAGATTTGTGATGAGTTTTAATTAAAAAGATTTCTGCTTTCTCTGGTGTTAAATACCAGAGATAATGTATATTGATTAAAAATAATGTCATAAAAATCATCTCTGTCTACGCTGTGATAATACTTTTCTACTTTTATTACAAATAGCAACTTTGATTCATTTGGTAAACTTTCTAGTAAATGCAGTTTACCAGGAGCTTCTATCAGACCTGAAAAGTAAAGCTGCTTTTCACTCACACGGAGTATCCTGTCACGTTATGTAGGCTGTTGACATGATTATGTATATCATTCTGAATGTGTTTGTTTACAGAGATGTGCTGCCATTTCAGAGAGATATTTTGTAAAGCTCCTTGAGATTTGATGTTGAATGATGTTATCACTAGTATTCTTTTCAGAGCCTTAAGTCACAAAAGGCTTTAACTGTAAACAGCTGCTGGTGCTCTATTACTGTATTTTTGGCACTTGTGAGAGAGATACTTGTGAAGTGGATGGGCTTCTCTGTGGGGTTTTAGTGGTTTAGGGTTTTTTTTTTTTTTGTATGAAACAAACCAGTGTACCACTGATCAATGCATAACATTTCTTAAATTACAATGAGTATTCTCACAAGGGGCAGTGTCTACTAGTGATACACTAAAAATATGTGGTAAATCTCTAGGTTCCATAATGCAGTCTATAAAAAAAAAAATTGCCAGTTTTTTACTGCATCATCTTCAGGTGGTAAGGTCTCCACACAGTATATTTTGCTAAGACGACAGTTGAAAATGAAAGGAGTTTGTTCCGAACCTCTCTGCTCAGTCACAGTTCAGCTTTAATTTTATATTCTTTCACCTCCAGACAGCTTGAACTCCTGGATGTAGCACTGATGGCAACAGATGCTGATTAAATTTTCCATGACCTTGGAATATCACAGGGCTGCATAATTTTCTTTCTCCTTCTAGCACTTCATTATTTTAGCGGCACTTTGCTTCACTATCATCAGTTAAAGAATCTTCCTAGCTGCAACAATGAGCACTGTAATGTGGTAAAAGGATAGGTTGCTAATTATGCATTGTGTCTGCTGTTAATAATTTCCATGAGAGCTGTGTCTGCTTTACATACATGTGAGTGGACATCACATCCCCCATATAACAATTATTTTGAAAGGTTGGAGAAAGAGGTGTTGTCATATGAAAATACTTTTTTAGTTTAAACAGTTGTTTAAATATTAGGCAAGCCTAGAACATATTGGTGTTAACAGTCATGACATTGAAGTTGGTTGCACAGAACACTTTAAGTCACTGTATGACTAATCCATGCTAGTGAATCCATATATGATACTGAACATTGGAAACTCTTAATGCTAGAGAAAAGATGTTTCCTAAGGGAAACTTCAGGACACTTGACATTCTACCTGATTTAACAGTAAAGCACTTCTCTTCAAGATATCTTTGTCAGGACTGGTATGTTGCTTTTCTGTTTCCATTTCTACTCTTACTGAGTGATTCTACTAAACTTAATCTTGCTTCCTTCATCTGCAGGAGAACTTGCTTTTAAAGTGAATGCTGAGTACTTGTGTGGAAACAGATTGCTTAGCAGGGCCCTGCAATGTTTTTTGCCTAGCTGAAAGCTGAAAACTACTTCCTAGTTGTTTACTTTGGCAAAATAAGTCTTGCAGCTTTGGAACTTTAAGATGTCCAGTATTTTCATCAGTGATGTTTCTGGGTGTTTGGTTTATAACCTGGCAATTGTTGTTAATCCGATGGTTCTGTATAGCTTATGAACAGCTGTTTTTCTAAGCCAAATTCATATGTGCATACAGTAACTATCTCAGTAACCAGGTCACATGCGGTGTTTATAAATTTACGTGGATCAGCTGTATGTCCTTTATAGCCACTAACCAGCAAATATATTATTGTGTATTTTTAGAGCTAAGGCAAGTCTAGCCTTCTAGCCTACAATCTCATTTTCAATTACTTTTACATTCAATACTCATTCTTAATAATAGAAGCTTATGTAAGATTTCTATTTTTGTCTCATTCTAGCTGTGGCATATGAATAACTTTTAATACTCTCTAATAGCAGTGAAATTGCAAATAGACGCTTCAGGGCATTTTTTTACTGAGATTCGCTAATGTCTTCAATTTATAAAGACCTCAGTGGTCAAACTGACTGTTCCTCTCCTGTCATTCAGCCTTGCCTGGTGAATTGACATTCAGAAGCTTGTAGCTAATTACACTCGATCATAATGATCTAAGTATACTTCCTTTAACACTGGCCATTAGCTGAGAGTGTGCTTGCCACTTTATGTATTCTTTCAAGATCATGTAATTTTGGAAGTGTTATCCAGGGAAACACTTCTTAAATGATGGGTCAACACTTCTTAAATGATGTTAAGCAGATGCTCCTTGAGTGGTGTCAAAGAGCCAGTACTAGATGAAAAGGCATAATCCTTGTGATGGACCAACAGAAGTGTAACTGTCTCTCATCAAGAGAGTTTTTGAGAGTTCATCAAGCCTGGTTCTGTGTAGGCCATCCCATTGTCAAGAAACACAAAACTGTGGCATTGACACCAGCCATGGAGCCATGTGTTTATGGACTGTGTCCATCTGTTCTTCCCAGTGTCACTGCCTGCAACTGGAAGAATTGAAGAAAAAACCTGTGCTTCAGATCCCTTCAGTGACTCTCCCAAGACCCTGAAGTCTCTTTTGATTGCTTTTGCATTACGTGTTGCAGCTTTGTCCCCACCCACATGGAGGAACAGTAATGGGTAGTAGTCAGAGGGCTGTACCAGGCTGGGGAGTTTCCTCCTTTATGTCTTTACAATGGGCCCCAGGGAGGCAGCAGAATTCTCTTAAGAGGAAGGTCTGCCCTGCATATCGGACCCTCTATGCCCCTCAGAAGGGAGTCTGCTACAACTATAGCTTGCCTTTTCTTCTTTGTGGATGTGGCCAGGATATGGGGTGTGGGCCTTTCTGGCCTTGATGATACGTCTGATGTAGCTCAACTATTGTCCATATCCTCCTTTGAGTGGCTTTCCACAGCCAGAGCCTCATACTTGTACAGAGGTGCTTGGGAAGGCGAGGTGGGCAAGGAGAAGGCTCGCCTGCCATTCTCTCCTTCCTTTTAATCTACTGCCTTCTGCCTGGCAGGGGGAGGATACAGAGTCCCCTTCAGCTTGGCTTTTGAAGTTACAATAATGCTGTTACAACAAATTTCAGGTGCGACGAGGACATAGCAGGTGTTGAATATGTTTTTGATATGCGCAATTTTACCAGATAGTACAGTAGTTTTTTAACTGTTCTATGATATTTCTGTGTGGTTATCTTAGTATGTGCCCCCACTTTGTGTCACTTAAATGTTTATTGAAATGACCCATCTTGTACCAGTTAGATACTATTGTATGGAAAATATGCTTGTGTAGCAGTCTGCTAGATTGTGTAAGAAAATGTAAGCTATTAACTTGCAGATTTATTGAGGGAAGCATCTTCTAGGCGTCAGTGTAATACATCAACCTTATGATTGTAAGTCAGAGAAATAAACAGTTCACTGTCTCATTCTCCACACAGAGCCAAAAAATAAGGGGATGGGCACAAATAATTTCATTGCTTTTCTCCTTAGTTGCCATTGGAAAAGGCTGTGTGAAGTTATGGATAAAATATACTTTATTTAGGATTATTTCAGCTTTCTGAGCTGGTTTAATCAAACTGGTCAGGGTGAACCTTCCAACGTGTTTGACTTCACATTTGCGGGTCTGTCTTACTGCTTTACATTAATTGGCTGCACTCATCCTTGTGCACCAAAAAGGTCATATTCCTAGGAAGATGTATCCGTTTTGCTGGGACAGTCAGCTGGCCTAGAGGAGCCAGTACCATCCTTTCTACTCTTCTGTAAAATTTTCCCTGAAGTGTGTATCCAGCTGGAGATTTTTTCAGTACTTTTGTACCAATGAATGGTCAAAAGAAGGAAGGGTTGTCTGGCATGTAAATTCCAAGGTAGTAATGCTTAAGGGACAAGGGCAAAAGGGTGGTTATTAAGAATGCATGTACCAAGTTCATCTACTTTCTGCAATTTAAAAGATAAATTCTATGGAACAATGCATCAGGGAGTGAACGGAAGCACTTAAGTGGAACAGGCAACTATGCAGTATCTTTGAGTAGAAAATAAGAGAAAGACTCTACTTTTACAGGTTTTGATACCTTCTTTTTCAGGACGCTTAAGGTGCTGCAGTACTGTCACACTGAGTGTGTGCATGTATTTGTATATATTCTGTAAACATTTCTGTGCTTATATTAGGAATATGTGTTGCTTGCCCTGGTGATGAGGACTTTACTGATTAGCAGCTTAATGAATTCAGCGAGGATCTGGACTCATGATTCTCTTATTGACTTGTGTAGCCTTTGGCAAATTGCCTAATGTTTGCATTTCTAGTATTGAAAAATGTTGGTACTTGTATAACGCTTCTGGGAGAAGCTAGCTTTAGAGTGAAAAACTGCTGGATAAATTCATGTTTATTTCTATATATATTAAACCTATCAGTCTAGTTTTTTTTCTGTGTTTAGTTCCTCAGGCAGATCCTCAATTTGATAATACCTTTCTGGTACAGTTCCTAGAATTATTTTCTGGGGACCAGTTGTGCTGTTGAAAGTAGAGAGGAGGTAGAAGACAAAGAATTGCATATTTTTTTTCATATATTCATACTTAGCCCCCCAGTAGAGAAGAATCTAGCTCCAAATACATTGGTACTTCCATTTTACAGCAGAATGTCCAGACAGGCATGTGGCAATGGAAGGAAAAGGTGGTAT
Source organism: Psophia crepitans (assembly GCA_013399095.1). Lineage (NCBI taxonomy): Eukaryota > Metazoa > Chordata > Aves > Gruiformes > Psophiidae > Psophia > Psophia crepitans. The sequence goes on from VWZZ01002928.1 coordinate 10,338, forward strand.
GACTCCAGAAATAGAGCAATATATTGGCTTGAAAGTAAGAAAATAACATTTCCAAAGAGGATTTGACAACCAAATATTGAAGTAATGGCCATTTGATTTTTTTTAATTGGAGTAAAATTTGGTCCTTGTGCCTAATCAGCATTCTTGGGAAGTAACTGACTTCTTTGCTGGAAAAGATGCCAATCATTTTATCTACATGAGAGAAACAATGGATGGAATATCTCTGAAACAGTCAGTTTTCCGTGCATACCTGCATAAAGGCATGCTGGGTTTTTACATCATGAAAGTTAGTGGGTCTGTAGCAGCAATAATGCAGATACTTCAGTGTTTTTTCCATAGTGTTTTGAATGTGGTTTCACTAGCAGTATGCAGAACAGCAAAAATAGTCTCACTTGAGAGTATGTTCCTTGTGCATTTTTGTATTTATAGGGGTTTTTTTAAAATGAAATAGTCAATGTATATAGAATAAGATGAGAATGTAAATGAGTTTTAATAGATTTTATATGCATAAAATCTAATAAATTTAACATCTCTTTGAGAGCCTTCCTTTTCAAATTTCCCGATGCTTGCCTAAATTTATTTTATATCTTAGATCTGTTGAAAAACTAACACCAGTTCTAGTTCCTTTTCATAAATAAACACAATACTAATTTTGTGTGTGTGTGTGATCTTGTAATAGAAAAACTATAACTTTCTATCCAATATATGAAAAAGGAGTGGACAGGTTTGAGAACTTAATCAGAATTACAAGAAGTATTATGTATAGAAAGTTATTTATCGATATTACCAAATAAGGTTACATTTACATACATTATACTGATTTGTACAATTTGTACAATTATTTAAATGTATATAGTGAGAATAATGTCCCACAAATTTGGGTCTATAATAAACTGTGGGACAACACTGCTATTCTCCAAATTCCACAGATGTCAGCAGCAGCTGTCTGCAGGTTTGTCAAGCTTTCTTATGAGTGCTTGAATAGAGAGGCTCTGATGTAACTAAGTATTTACAGAAATACACACAAAGTATGGTACAGTTCAGGATTTGGACTTGCATGTTCCTGTGTACATGTAATCACTTGCATGTGATCTGTGTGCCTAAAATGTCATTGTAGTAAGTGAAGCCTAGAGCTGTTTGCAGCCACTGGAGGGCTGCTAGTGAGATCAGTAGTCCTGTCAGAGGCATAGCCTTCTGCTGCCTGCCCTCTCCAGCAAGCTGTCATAGGGCAGCCATGGTGCCAGCATGTAAGCATATGTGGCTCTCCATCTCTTTTATGTCGCCTTCTGCCCACGAACCAAATTCCTTCCCAATGTGCTACGGCAACTGATCAACTATTGTATGTTAACAAAAATTAATAAACCAGTAATAACTAAAACTAGTGAAGCAAAGCAATCATGCTCAATGTAACATTTAAACACTGAGAAAATCAAATACTAGGAGACACAGAGACATACCTTACTCACATGACTTACATTATGTCGCAGAGCCACTAAGATGATCAAGGGAGTGGAACATCTCCCTTACGAGGAAAGGCTGAGGGAGCTGGGTCTCTTTAGCTTGGAGAAGAGGAGGCTGAGGGGTGACCTCATTAATGTTTATATGTTAAGGATGAGTGTCGGGAGGATGGAGCCAGGCTCTTCTCGGCCTCACTAAGCTGTAGGACAAGGGGCAACGGGTGCAAATTGGAGCATAGGAGGTTCTGCGTTAACGTAAGGAAAAACTTTTTCACCATGATTGTACGTGCTCCTGAGTGATGTGCTCTAGGTGGCCCTGCCTTGGCAGGGGGGGTTGGACTAGATGATCTTTCGAGGTCCCTTCCAACCCTTGTGATTCTGTGATTATACGTAGCATGTCACTAGTATGTGGTGGCTACTCCAGAGAAGTTGTACTCCTATGCACCTTCCACTGTTCAACCTAGGCCCGAGGGTGAGACTCCAGTGCTTCTTCCCTTGGCGTTTTGACGCTGTCTCCCTTGAGGTTGTTTTTCTACACAGAAATTGTGCCTACTGGTGGCTGTTCCTCTAGGTTTGGGGTTTTTTTTGAAGGATCTTGGCCAAAATAATAGAAAATATTTAGTTAGATTAAACAATCTGTCTGTATTTCATTCACATTTCTGTTACTGCACATTTTGATGCCCATTGATAAGAGGGCATTTTTCATCTGTCTTTTTGCAAAAAATAAAACCGTACATGGCAAGTACAGACAGGAGGGATCACCTCACCAAGCAGAACAATAAATTGTTGGATTTCTTTCGACCAGCTGTTTCCATCAAAATCAGCAACTCTTTCAAAGAAAAGATTATGTTCTCTGTTGTTCTTTTTTTTTTTTTTTTTAGTATACAAATCTCATTGCATTCAGATAATTAAAGTGCTGTAACAGTTTTCACATTTCTGTTGCCTAATTAACAGCAATAAAGGCCACACTAAATCAGGATGAATTTGTAATTTCAGCACTAATCACAGAAGTGTGAGTGTCAGCATCATAATGAGATGCACAAATCTGGAGGTAATGAGGCTGTGGCTGTCTGGGAAATTAGAGCAAGTGCTGGCACAAATTGTACAGCAAGGTTTATTCCCATTTTATTAATTATATGCTTGCACAGGGAGATGTAACCAGCTCAGATTGTTTTAATTTGTGAAATTCATGCTCCAGCTATGAACTTGACATCTGAGCATAAAGTTGAGTTCCCCATCCCTCCCTCTGTGCAAAAATGACAACAAAACCCCCCTAATGCCCTGAAATGTTTGTTTAGATGTAAAGACTGACATTTTAACATGCAAGGGTATTGCCAAGCTGATGGCAGCAGTGTTGTACAATGATCATTTAGTGGCGATGGTACTGTCCTACTATGTAGGATGTCAAGGCTTCTAAGGTGAGAAGGGGTTTCACTTATGCCAAGTTAAGGATATGACAAATAAAAACATTTGGAGCACAGATAATGACTGGTATAATGTATTTCCATTCCTACCCAGTGTACCAAGCCTCTTTGAGATGAAGAATACCAACGTGACTGGGTTGGGTTAAGTGGAAGTGTAGTTTTGCATTCTACCAAAAACTCTTGCAGTGCTAAAAAATACTGATTCAAACTTATTGATTCATGTGAGGTTGGTTGGTTTTATGAACAGATCATACAGGTTCATCTGTGTTTTAGATCAAGGTGGTTAAATGAGTTGTGCTAATTCTATCCTGAGACTGTATAATAAAGTTTTGGGCAATTTGGAGGTTTATATAGTGCCTGAATTTATTTTTTGAAGCATGACGTATTTTATGTTGATAGCCAAGGGTGACAGTGATCTTTTTCACACTGTAATCTTTTATAATTAGTTAATATTCAGCACCCAAATATCATACCTTAAACTTTTGTTCTAACTGCTACTAGACTAGTACATGGAAAATTTTCTGTAACATTCTCCCAAAATCAGTATCCATTATATCTATATTCAGTTTTTATATTGTAGTAATGTTTCAAACCAAATAGTTGATATCAAATCTACCGTCATCACCAAAAGGATTGTTCATAAAGGGTTGAGTGAATTACATTTCTTGAGCTCTGTTTCTCATGAACTTGAGAAGTTGTAAAGGTGCCAGTGAGGTTAATGATTATCTTCAGTAGCATGATAAGCATTTTACAGGAAGAACACTGACAATCCCACAGTGGGTAACGCTTAATTTATTCTCTTTCACTAGATAAAGGCTGGTACTAGCAAGTAACTTTGTGTATCAAGAGTTAATAGCCGAAAAAGTTACTCAAAACCGCATGGATTCTTCCTTTTCTCTGGTTGTATTCGATGCAGTGTTAACTTTTGTACCACCCAACAGTGCTATGTTCATTAAATTGGAGAGAGAGAGATATTATTTTCAGATAGTCAGCAGGAAGACCAGCTGTATATTACCTTATAATGGATCAAGTTCTTGGTAGAAGACCATATGAACAGCCGTCTTCTGTGTGAAACAGTTAGATACTATTTTACATGAGAACTGTCTTTCAGTCAGTCACAACAAAACCTTGATGCATTTGATTGCATCTTTGTTTCATGCTGGCTTGTGGTTTTGTTCATGTTTCCAATCTTGTTAGGTCTTATGATTCTTTGCTTTAGGGAAAAACAGTAGTCTTTTAAAACCTACAATGGTATGAAAAATTGCCTCTCCATCTGGGTTTTCTTAATCAGTCCAGCTGGACTCACTCAGTACTCTACGAAGTCTGTGTCATTAACCAACACGTAGGGTTTATCAAGGTACAACTGAAAACATACTAATGATTACCAGCATAAACCCCTTACATCTTTATCTGGTATTAACAGATGGTATTAGAAAAGTTCAGTATGGTCTTTCGTAAGGCTTGCTGACTGCTACTTTTGAAGAAAATTTTCTTTGCTTAGTTTCCTCTTTGGCAAAACTTGCTCTTAAAAAATTGGACTTTAAAGTTGAAGTCTGACAAAACCATGATTCTGACACATACCATAAGGCTGGCTGTTCTGTCTGAAGGTGCCATCTGTCAGAATCCTTGTTTTTTAGGTTTCGGTTCCCTGGTAGAAAATTTTGGAAGTCACAAAACTCTCAGGGTTTTTGCCCTAAAAAGGCCGGTGATAGACTGCAATGTCACCCACACAGCCAGTGGCTGCATGTTCTGCTCTGAGCTTCTCCATAGTCTTTGATGCGTAGCAGGCACGTCTTCATGACTCTGACTTAGAAGAAAAAATTTCCATAGAAGTTACGTCTTTCTCTCAATTTTTGTTCTCCTTCAGTTTTCCCCACAAAGCAATTAGATATTTTCCGAATTCAGCCTTGTCGTTTAGCTGTACATCTTCTGTGACCTTTTCTTTGGGTTTATGAATGCTATGTTGACCATCATAGTGCTTCAGAATTTATTTATACCACATCAGTACTAGGATGCAAATAATAATCAGGAGCTGAGACTCATTTATTTTTTTTTAAAGCTTTGCATATCTGTGAATATCCAGGAGACTTAAGAGGCTTAGGAAACAAAGCACAAGGGGATAGGAAAATTCGAGATATGTTTTATCTTAACATTTATTTTGTATACTGACTCAGATCCTCTTACGCAACATTTTCTTTTCCTGGTTATTTTGGCTGGATAAAATAGAGTATGTTGGTTGGCTGGAATATCCCAAAAGAAGTCAAAAAGTGCCCAATGACATTGGGACCATGCAGGGGATGAATTACATTTAGCCACCATCACAGCTCCTAGGAGCTTCAAGAGTTTCTGTTTATCTTAAACATGGAACTAAGATCCAGGAATGTGAATTCTCTCAAATCTCAGAAAGGCAGAACTGTAGACAATATTTTCTCTTCCCAGGTTCTGACATGTTGTGTCTATGCAGAATTAGTATTGTAAGGATCTTCATAAATTTGTACACTGCACTGGTGGAATTTTAGGGAATTATCAGAAAACAAGTGACAGTACAGGAGGGTCTGGAGTAGAAGCAGTAGCTGAGTACTCAGAAATTAATCTTTTTTTTATCTACAACTTACAGGTGGCAATGCTAATCATATATCTAATTGTTAACATCTTTCCTTCCTTTTTCCTTGCTATTCTGTGTCGGTGAGCTTAAAAGATGCGTTTTTGAAGGGTAAGAAATATTGGAACACTATTAAAAATTGAATACTTACATTTATGGGTAGAGATGATCCGAAGTAATATGTGTAAGACTCTGAAACAGTAATATGAATTAGTTTCATATTATGAAACAGTAATATGAACTAAGTTTCAACTTAGTTGAACTAGTTTTTTATGACTTGATAAGCTCATACTGGCTTTGAAAGCACTCAGGCTTTTATACAATAAACTATTATTCTGAAACATTATCCTGTTGAAATGTGGTTAAAATGTTATTCATTATTCAGAAGCTGTAGACTTAATAGTAGCTTATGATACATGTCATGTATTTGTAGTGCATTAATTCACTTTCAGCATTGATCAACGCTTAATGTATAATTAGCAAGCATATTTAACAATCTGCTAGGACGATATTCTCTGTTGCGTAACTGTTGTGCTCATATCTTACAAAATTCAGGGCAGAGAGAGGCCACAAGAGAAAGATTGTCGTAACTGCACTGTTGTTGTTCAACAAGCAAAGATAATGTGTTGCTGCATTTCAGAGTGTAATATGTGTTCATTGTATTGGTATCAAGTTGGTACTGGAAGGCAAAGTAAAATGAAATGTGCTGTGGTGCTTTAGAATTTGAGTATCAAGAAAGTGTAGCAGTGCTGCATAAGGGACATAAGGTTTTAAAATGAACCTTAGGTGATCTATAAAAATAACTGAAATTAGGTCCCTGGTTGGTATGTGTGTATATTTTGCTTTCTTACAATACCCTTTGGCAGCAGCATAATTGGAAGGTCTAGAGGGACTCGTTGGTAGACACAGGCCCCCTCCCTTTACTTAGCTTGCACACTTATAAATAAATTCACAGGCATAACAAGCTGTTCTCTGCTGTTGTGCTACTGTTCTTCACTTAGAACCTTTAAGGAGTACTGTAGAAATACCTACTTTAGAGCAGTGCTTGAGGGCTTCATCTACTTGGGCATATAGTGTTTGAGTATCTATAGAAGGAATAGATGATTGAATGAATAAATAAATACTGTATGCATTTGCTGCTTAGGAATTTCTGCAAGTATAACCCTGTTTCAGAAGAATACTTGGCCTGTGCTCTTCACTGGTGAAAGCCTGGGCACTCCTGCTCAGAATGCATATTTATAAAATGGGTATATGGTTAGTGTAGCTTTGAAACCCTGAAATATATGCAGCATTCAACAGATTCTCACAAGCAAAATCTTGATGATGTTCCTTATGTCATATTGGCTTTATGGATTGCTCTGAGAACAGTGGAAGAGTTGATGATCTCATTGGACATCTGCAGTACAGTATGGCAGTCAGCTGTTCATATGCGACAGTTAAGAGCTGTTTTAGTTAGCAAAAACACACTCTTGATGTACTTAAACACAATTTTCATATTACAAGGAATTACAGTTAGTTGTTTATGGAGAAAATGAGAAGTTTCTTCAGATCAAACATGATAATTTTATCTCTTGGAATAAATTCAAATAAAATTACGTCGTATCTCATAATAATTGTGAAATATCATCATTCTTATAATTCAGCCTGCCAAATGTTTGGTTGCTAGATGTTTTTCAGTGCACATACTTGCTTAGCCATGTGAAATTGTGAAACAGCTGCAATAAAGGCTTGAACAAAGATGCTGCAGTAATCCCTTGTCAGCCCATCAGAGCACTGACTTTCTGAAATCACTACTTATCAAACCAAGACACTTGAAAGGCTTTTAATTTTTTAATTTTCCACATGTTTTGAAAAGATTCTTGTGATTGCAGCTGTAACCTAACCTAGTGTTTCTCATAGGAACTGTTAAGAGGTAAAACCTGCTGCTTTGTTACAGGGTACAAAGCTGCAAGAAGAGTCTCCTGTAAAAGGAATATCAGAGAGGTAGTGTTCAGGAGTAGATGTCGCTGTGTACATGGGAAGAATCACAAGCATCACTGACAGCAGCAGCTGTAGCAATTAGCCCATTAAACAGTTTTTATTGATGATCTGCGATAGCTAATAAACTTTTAATAAGCTACAAAACACCCCATGGATCAATCTTACGATCCAACCTATTAACAGGCTGGATTATAACCAATATTTATTAATTCTAACTAACATTATTGTTTGGAAATGGAAGGAATGTGTGGACTCTTTGCCAAATGTAAGACTAGAGTCTTTCCAAATAAATTCTGGTAGTTTAGGGAATATTTATAATTTACTTCAGCAGATAAAGCAATCTCTTTGAAAAGCAGGGTTTGAGGGCATCTTCGTAGTTTTCCATGTCATTAAGCCAAGGATGGGACTTCCAGCTATGGAGTCGCAGCACAGTCACAGAAAAGCTGATAAAGAAAACCAACCAACCAACACATGGGATGTGTTTTCTATGGTTCCATATGACACAAAACCATCTTTAGGGGAAACGCCATTCAAAAACACAGGGCTTAAGTAACTTTAGTAACTACTTGCCTGATACTGGTTTTTTATCTGATTGGCTGAATGTTATTTTTCTCAACCAAAATGGTTATTTAATGTTACACACTGTCATTTTGGGGTTTTTTAAGGGTAAATAAATAGAAGGCTAATAGGGAGATATTTAAGGTTTAAGAAGTTGTAAGATGTTGACAGGTAAGATACTGCTTAAAGTTTAAAAACACCAGAAGTACTTAATCAGTCTTACTGTTACAGGCTGAATTCATTGGAATTCCTAGAATTCCAAGTGGATGACTGATACAAGATGTAACTCTGAATTCCTGGGAGGTTCTTGCCAAATTTCCGAACAGTGTGAACATTAATAGTTTACATTTTGTAATTTCTGATGTCACATTTGTTTGTGGTTAGTCCAGCACTGTTATTTCAGCGATGCCATTATTGAAATGTCAGTTCAGCTGAAAATGCAGATTGTTTTTCAGGGAAATTGCTGTGATCCGTGTATGTACATCTAATTAAAGATGGAAAATAATTTTGCTTAATTTATGCCCTCTATTTAACTCTATGTACAAAAAGCAGTTACCTCAATGTAACACAGACCCCATACATTAAGAGTTCAAACATTAAATTACTGCAAAAAAATGTAGGCTTCATATATAATCTGTGATGTCTCTAATGCAGAGTTGTTTCATGTCCTGGAGGGTTTTTCTTTATCTTACTCATTGGTACAGCAATCTAATGGAAATTTTCTGCACCAAAAATAACTGCTGGTCTCAGAGTATTTTTGTAAATATTTGCTTGAATGCTTTATGAATATTTGTTTCAGTCTGCAAATGTTTGGAGTTGGCACTAAAAATATTTGTAGGTAGAGCTATCAGAGAAAACACTCCCAGTGTAATGTATTTGAAAGACACTGTTAGACAAAAAAACTCCCTTACTTACCCGCTGAGAAATACTGCAACAAGAATCATACCTGTAACCATCTGTGCTGTCCCAGCAAAAACTTCACTTAGACTACACTTATTGCTGGAAAATTACCTCTGGTTTCTTGGCAGTGAGGTAATTGAAAGTATGAATAAACAATAAATAAAAGCTACTCTACTAAGGAAAGTGGGGGGTGAAATCTGTTACTGCAACAACTTAAGACCTATCTATAGGATGAAAAGAACCAATACAGAGACTGTAGATAAAGTATTGGCTTCAGTTGACTTAAACAGATCTTTCTTGTTCCGAAGTCACTATAAACACAGTCTAAATTCAAAACAGCAAAGCATGTAAAATTACACTTAGTGGTAATTATGGTTCCATCTGCTGTGCAGTCAATCACTTAAACCTTTTCATGTGAGCCGTAACCAAATCTTTCATCTGGTGCATGTGTTCCAGTAAATATTGAAATGAGTGGCTAGATGGAATAAAAGAAAAACATATCTGCAGTAGCTTGTTCCTATGAAATAGAATGATGAGTACACAGGTAAGTTCTTCAGAACAGCTCACTGAACTCTTAGAGATAAGTTGAGAGGTTTATCTTCCACGTGCAGCAGTTCTAATTAATGTAATGAATGCTGTTAATGTGGTGAGATTGCCTCAGGAATTTCACAGAAAAATTATGTTTCTGCAGTTGGGACTTAGGTAGGAAACTCTCTGCAAGAGCCGGAAACAAAAAGTGTGCACAAGCAATGGCACAAGCACCACTTGGTTCTGTTGCTGCGTGTGCACATTACTGGGTTTGAAGTTCACTATCATCCTTGTGCTTATACCTTTGCTGGGTCTTGGTTGGTTACAGTGCTGTCATTCTCCTTGTCTCCCTGATAGTTTTCTTGGAGGTAGATCCTTGTTTTTTCCCCAGTAATGGAGTGTACCTTGCAACTGGCTTCAGGTTCCCAGGTGAGCATGGATCCTGCAGATTCACTGTTAGCACACACTAACTGTCCCTGAGCTGCTGTTATACAGTTTTGTTTTGCAGTTTGTCTTGGCAGATATTTGTGATATTTACAGGAAAAACAAAGAAGTAAATGCCCACTGGGACTTCCTAATGGATCCAAGAAAAAACAAACACTTCACTTTAGCTAGAAAAAGGAACATACAGAGGGCAAAATAATGTCTATGTGTTTCTTATGGTTTTACTTTCCACATTAAGTATTATTTGAAGTTAACATCAGAGCCTCTAAGAGTTCATTATTCCCCTCCTGCACATAGTTTTTACTCTTCTGGTTAGAAACAAAAAAAATTGTCCCTTTGCTATTTTCTCTCCAGAGAGCCATTATGTAAGCCCTCCTTTTATAATCCCTTGTCTCTTTTGGTGTCTCTTTCCCACGCAGCCTTGTCTGAGGATCAAAGTTTGTTTGTATATTTAGAGCCTGTTAGAATTTAAAAATAAAGTGAGGTTTGTCTTGTCTAGTGAGCCCTCCTCCAAGGTTATTCCCTTTGAGTAGCTGGTCAGCAAATGATTCTTTATTGCAACTGACCTGGGAGACCAGATGTCGATCTGCTAGAGAACTGTGGAGTGTTTGTGCCCTGAGGCAGTAAGTCATGCGACATTTTCATAACCTTAAACAAAATTCATAACTTAGTGACATTCTCTAAATTGTCAGAGATAGTTGATGGAAATGCATCTTGAAGAAATGAAATTTAAATTATTTATTGGGGTATATGTTCTATGACCTGTACTGCAGAATTAATGAGGAAATGTACTGAAAAGGTTATTGTGATGTTGCTTTTGGATAGAACATGGATGGAATGGCAACGCAAAGGCTTGTTAACACAAGTGAAAACACTATCGTATCTGCAAAGGGATGTATGTGAAGGAAGGAAATGAAGACATTTCAGTTTATTAGTTTCACAAAATGAAGTTTGTCAGTGCAAGGATTCTGGAATCCATTATTGTTTAAGTCTAAATATTGCACTTCATTATGAGGAAACAGACTGCATGCATCATAGTTCTAAATTGCTATTAAGCAAAATGTGCTTACAAAAGCAGAAAAAAAGCATGAGGTGCACTGGATTGTTCAGCTTCTGGTTTTCATGTGGATTACATTTGTAAATAATATTTCTCTACTTTGAAAAATCTTCATTTTTATGTTATATAGTTAACTATTTTGTCATTCTTTTCACTTGCACAAAATGACAAGTGGCTTCAAAACACTGGGTTTTTTAAACCTTCTCCTAGTTTCAGCTGACATTTTCTTTCTAGTAGCTGATGTAGTGCTGTATTTTGGATTTAGTATGAGAATAATGCTGATAACACACCGACGTTTTTAGTTGGTGCTAGGTAGTTGTAGTGTCTACACTAAGTCAAGGACTTTCAGGCTTCTCACACCCTGGCAGGTGCCCAAGAAGCTGGGAGAGCAGAGCAGGACAGCTGGCCCAGACTGGCCAAAGGGATATTCCCTGCCATAGAATGTCATGCTCAGGATAGAGCTGGAGAGCGGGTGGGATCGCGAGCATTGGGGGTGGTGGGGTTTTTTTCTGCGTGCGGTGAGCAATTGCCTTTGTGCATCACTTGGGTATTATTATCATTATAGTTATCATTACCATTATTACCTCTTTGTTATCCTATTAATCTATCTTTATCTCAACCTCTGAGGTTTTTTTTCCATTTTCCTTCCCATTTCCTCGGAGGGTGGGGTGGTGAGTGAACGACTGTTACTGGCTGGAGTTAATCCATGACATACCTCTATAATGAAATGGAGAAAATTAATTTAATTGAAATATTTCGGTTTTGCAGATAATATACCATTTGAGTTTGTTCTTTTTCCTATTCTATCTTCATTGTGCAATCTGCGCAAGTTCGGACTGATGCAAAAAATTGTTACTTCAGGTGAAGTTTAAGGATGTAGAATGTTTAGGCTGGTATTTGCCTAAAATATTAGGAAGAAGAGTGATTAAAATTATGCCCTTAACTGGGAAGTTCTGTGCTGACAAACCCCTAGTGCGGTTTCTTTTATCTTTTTGCCCATTTTACTTACTCTAATTGAGTAACTGAGTTAGGCACTGCCAGTAAAAACTCTGTCAGTCCTGTAGGTGTGTTTTCATTTTGGAGAAATGACAAAGTGGGGTTAAATAGTGACATGCTAGTTACTTTGAGTATTTAAATATGTACCATTTGATAGATTAGCCTGATCTTCTTGACAGGGAAAATACTTCTAATATTCTATCATTTTCTCTCTCATCCAGAAATGTTGCTTGCAGTAACAGTTACAGTGAGCTGAAACTTCGTGTGATTGTGCATTTAGAGTAACACCAGGATTATTCTACGTTATAGCCCAAAACTGCGAAGTGGCAAGAAGTATGTGTGCTTTGTGATCTCTAAAGTGCTTGTTGTTTATGAAGTTTTTGAATTCCCATCTTTCAGTCTCTCTTACAAGTTCCCAGAATTTTGATCAGTCTGCACATCTTTTTGAATCCTCAGATTTCCCAGCATCATCTTAAGTATTGTCACTGGTGCTTATGATCTTGCAGTTGTGAAATCTCTGAAGCGTATCACAGTGAAATTACAGCCATAATGTTCAACCATGGTCATTTTACCACCTTTGTTTATGATACTGGGTTCCTTTAATAGAGTTTTAGTGTGCGACAATTCTTCAGTATGATATATTCCTCCAATGATGTGTGGAGTTTTGCAAGTAATATGTTGGCTGCTTTTTTGTCATACTGATTGGAAAATAATTTTTATGTTGTTTCTTTTTAATAAAGAAGATTAAAAAATATGATCATGTTTAATGAATAGTTAGTGTTAGAGAACCTATATACAAATGGCAGATCAAGGCTTACTCCCTTTTAAGGTGTTTCTCAGCATATTTGCATGCTGTATGTTTCAAAAAAGCAACTGTTCTACCCAATTGCAAAACCCTTGATCCTTTAGGTAGATTGTACAATAAAGTTGTCAGATTATATCATTAAGATGCCAGGTCTGCTGCTACTAAAATTAAGAACCTGTTTCTATTTCTAATGCTTTGCTAAATACTGTAAAATTAACATGCTTACTTAGGTTTACCTTGGAGTTTGGTATGTCCCCTGGCAAAGTTTATGCACCAAATCAGCCCTAGTTGGAATACGACTCAGTATCTCATGTCCTCTTTCCTAATTCCTCCCAAGCCCACAGACTTTTCTGGTGGTTGATAGGTTCTATTAGTGCTTGCTCCCATACAGAGATTAAGTTGTGGCTAATGGAACCGTACCCCAGATTTTTCATTTCCTAGATGTCTCCCTCGTCTACTGCAATGGCATCTGCTCACCCTGTGGGAAAACAAAACTGAAACAGGTGCTCAAACCAAGATAGGTTTTATATTTGCCTAACTGATTGTAGTAACGGGCAAAGTAATACAAATGATTTCTTGTTTGTTATTTATTTCTTAGTTCAGAGGGATGTGTAGCAGACATTGGCATTGGGTGGAGATTGGTTGGAGCTTCGTTAATTGTGACCCTTAGCTGAATGTTGCTGTATAATTTGTTAAAATGTACTTGATACATGTCATAGGTTTCCGAGCACCGAAACTGGGAACTGCATTCAGAATACTTTATGAAGTGAGTGAAACAGTTTATCACTTGTAGTTCATGTTTCTGTGGTCCTTGCTTACCAATTTCTAATATTCTGTTTGACAGTTTTGAGTGCTAGACTGATGCTAACAGAGAACCACCTATAGAAACACTAAGGTCAGTTTTCTGGGTGATAACAGCTTATTCAGAACCAATATTTACTTTTCTCATAGTTATTATTTTGCATTTATTGGCATCAGATTTTGGTTGCCGTCTTACTGCCACATAATTCATTGCTGTGAACTTCTGCAGCTCATTTCAGTCAAATCTGGTTTTAATTGGCTCTGAATATTTCATATCATCAGCAAATTTTGCACCCTTGCTAATTGCTCCTTTTTCAGATTTTTATGAATATAGATTGAACAACAAAGGTCATAACACAGATATCTATTTGTGAAATGCTGTAGCTTACTTCTTTCTGTTGTAAAACCAACCACTTACTATTACCAGGTAAAAAGTCCTTATGTCTACTGATTTGATGAAAAAGCCTTAGTGCAAAAATATGGATTCCTACATGTATCTTCTTTCCATCTTGAGAGGGTTTCAAGTCAGAAAATAACAGGCTTCTGAGATGTCAGAAATATAAAATTATGGCAAAAGTTCATGCAACAGCTCTTCTCTCTTTCAGTGATGCATCAGTGTGCCCAGTATTACTTGCAGTCTGCCTTTCCCCTGCCCTTAGCAGGAGATATATGCCTGTGTCCTTTGGTCACACAGATTAGTGTCTTTATGCTAAAGTAATTGTTGCCTTCCAGTTCTGTAATTTTACTTGCTCACAATTTAAATCTAAACACTATGCTTTGCTCCCATTTACCTGCTGACAGAAAATGAATGGCAGAAAATTGTAGGCTGATGGGCCCAAACATGACAGTTTTTGCAAGTGTCATTATGTACCCGCTCATATGCTGAACCTGGGAATGCTCAGACCTCACAAAGTGCTTATGCACCTCTTCCCTGTGTGTTGGCCAGGCTGAGAACCTTGGAAAAGCACTGCCCACCAGTTGTAGCTTTGCCATACTCTTTCTGTTGATCCCTCCATAGACTGCAGATCAACCTGTAACTGGAAGTCCCTGGGCGGTGTGCAGGTATTGCCCAGCATTCCGCTGCCAGCAAAATCAAGTGACGCACAAGTTTGGAGTTCGGAACACCTTCGCTCCTCCTCAGACTTAGCATTGCAGAATGGCATGAACACCATCAGACAGCCTTGGAATGAATGAATTTTTTTCATGAGTGAATAATGCATAAACCCAGCTCTTACTGCCACCAACAATCCGTGTTGTTTTGCAATGAAATATGCATTTCTTTTGTATTTGAAAAACATAAAGTACGTTCATTTTGTGAATAGTGCAAAATTTATGATCTTCTTAATTATTCATTTCAATGCTTTTTAAAGTTTGTAGGTATATTTAAATAACATGATAGATGACCACCTTGTCACTTACCAACCCTTGAAATAAAATATTATAGATTCGGAACTTTTAAGGCCTGAGCCTTCTCTTTTCCCAGTCAGTTTAGATACAAGCTCTAGAGTCTGCAAGCCAGGTTGCACAAAGCATTTGGGCACTAAGTTCTTACTAGTCTTCCGTCACGTAGAATCTTAATAGAAGTGAAACCTGTGAAAATGAGGATCTGTGCTTCACCACTTGCAAGGCAGTTCTCAGTGTGTTAGAAGACCAGACCTAGCATGCAACTTTTGTGTTGCTGTGCCGTGTGCAAACCGAGATAGAAGCATTGAATTTGTAGTTCTCTGCCTTGTTATATATAGCTTTATAGTCACTGTTTTGTTTATCTGTTTTGATGAGGAGGATTTTTTAAAAAGAACTTTTTTCTTGGTAATTGACAAAGAGGAATAGAAGTTTAGATTTAAGAAAAAACCAGTAATAAATCATGATTTATCAGATCTGGATTGCTACATCCAAATGATGCACAAGAATAGCTGTGTCCTGTTTCTGGCTTTCTTTCAGGTCTCCTGTATGAACCCAGCTCTAGGTCCTGTAACTTTGTTTTGTGGAATTTATATGCTTTACAAGTTATATTTGGTGATGACATTCTAAGCAGGACACTTGGAGAAAATTTGGATTGACCAGCATTTTGATAAATTAAAAATTGAGATGAAGAGATGCTTGTTGGTTTTTAATAGGGCTTCAGATTTTCCCTGAGAGAAATCCTCAAGTATGTCTTTCAGACACTGTTTCCTAAATGTTTCAATTCAAAATACTTTATATTTTTGACAGTTCTTCGGAGGCTGTGCACACTGGTTTTGGAACAGTCAACTGCAAACCACAATATATAGTTCTTTCAGCTTGCCAAGCTGTCACTGCAACAGCCTGCCGCTGGTCTCTTTTTTCCTAAAAGGAACCAGCCTGACCATGTGTACACTTTAACAGCCACTTATTTGAGAGTTATCCTTGATGATTACAGTTGATTTGCCTGAAATAACATAGCAAGACATTTTGCTGCATTTAGGGGAGTAAGACTGTACTTTAGCTTTGTTACTTACTCTTTTTACCAAGGTTATATTGTTTTCTGTTTCAAAGTTGTGAACTCTCCTTGTTAGCAAGATTCTTCCAGCATGCTTGCGTTCCTCCCTCTCCTGCAGTTGGACTGCTCTCTGAGCTTTGAGAGCCTATACAGTTGTAGATTTCTCTGTTCACATTCCTGTACATCTGATTTTATGACACAAAGAAATACGATTATTTTAAATTTTTATTTATTTTAGCAATGTTCTTTTCACTCAACGTACTGTCACTGTAGGAAGGGAGCTGCCCAGTACTTTGATATACAGATAGTTCAAGTGCAGCAACTAATGCTGTGACAGAATGAGTATTTAACACAGTGTAACCACTTGAGTACAGTGTGCCCTCCCAAGTAGTTTCTTATTTCCCCTGAAATCATACTTAAATTCAACGATTGTCCTGTCTGACACATCAGTCTTAACAGACCACATATTTACTTTTACAAGATCCTCTTCTGCATTTGACCTGATTCAGCTAGGGAGTGTTGCATAAATTACTTAATTCTCAATGCTCACATGCCTCACTGGGACAGCCAATGCCATAATGTCACTCATCAGCATTTTCTTTAATGTATTTAATGTTCTGTTAGTGAATTAAAGCTGGGTTTGACATTGAGTGCGTAATGAATGTCTTGGGGGCCTCTTCAAGGTTCTGTAACAAGGCTCTTGCTGTCCAATTCTATTTTGCGTCATCTGGGAGGCTTGCTGAGGATCAGACCTTCTCTCTGCTGTGAAAGTGCGCTAAACCGGACTCCTTTGCTGTTTAACCTCAGCTCTGAAAGCCTTGATCAACAACTGGTAGCTTTTTCTTGAGTGCTAATTTTAGAGATTCTCTAGTTGGCTCTTGGTGGCCAAAGAAAAACTGAAAAGCTTTACAACCATCAAGTATCTTACTGTCAAGAATTATCTTTTATTTTTGTGGTGTATTTAACCTATTCGTAATGCCTTGGAAAAGAAGATAGAAGACAGCACAGCACAAGCAGATAAATTGTTATTTTTGATTTTTATTTTCTGTTAAACCGTCTATACTGGGATTCTGTTTCAGAATTTTAACCAAAAATAATTCCCATGTCTCAGTTACTGGATCAACTGGACTTTAGAGTTATATTGTAACATGCTCATAACTGGGAAGACTGATCCTGATGCTGCTGTGTCCAGTGAGGTTCTTTGTCTTCCAAATGTGTGTTTGCTTGGTTCTTTCTAATGGAAAATTGTAGTGCTGATGTCCATTTGACAGCATGACTTTCCTGACTGTTGATTTTTCCAATCTCTTATTTTACCTTTGGAATTTTCCCCAAGTTTCAAGGAGCTGGCATTTCAAGATACTAAGTCATGTATTGATTGAAGTATAAATATCAACAAATGCCTGCAACAAGGTAACTAAAAAACCCCTTTGTATAAAAATCAGTATCAGTCATGTTGTTTTTATAGTTAAGAGTGTTTTATAATGGTTCCTAGCTTGCCATTTACATACTGCAAGGAGTTTTAAATGTTTTGGTTTATACAGATAGAAGAAAAGGGTGGAATCAGACTTCCGCTAATCAAGGATTACTGCTGAATCCTTCATGGTCCTTTCCTATGCTAAAAAAAATCTAGAATTTCTCTATGAACAGTACATACAAGTTAGAATGATTCTCTTTAGGTAAGCCTCTAAGAGAACCTTGGTAGTACTTCATGTGGGTATGATACTGAAGTTTCAATGCATCTGGTAAAACCTTGTTTGATGATGGGGATATTCGGTGTTCATAAATAACTTGCCTGTAACCTGGAGTAGCAAACCAGCAACAGTGTGTTTAACCCTGATAGCTGTCCTATGTGCTCTTATGTCCTGCTCCCTCAAGGTTTACTAAACTGATTTGAGTAAATCTTGCCCTCAACGTCTAGTTCAGCTTTGTAAAATCAACATGGACTTCAGCAAGTTTCAGCACACAAACTAGCTATTGATGTTTCTTACGAGTAGTATAGTGAAAAAGAGATTTTATTCCTGTCTCTAGAAATATAATTCATGATAGGAATTTGAAACAGGATTTGAAGAGGGATTGTTTTGTTTTGTATTCCATTTTGATACATGTGGGTATGTGTATTGCCCTTTTTAGTACTCATGTTTTAATAACTATGCTTATTGTTATTTTATTTTTCAATCCTAATGTTTCTATGTTGGTCCTTAAGTCTTATATGCCGTTCATCTTTCCTTAAGCTATTACAAGTCCTGAAGAGTCTTAAAATTTTGAATTTCCCAGTTCTATCCTTTCCTGATCTCCTTTTCCTTCTCTTGCTGTACTTAATCTCCCTCCATGAGTTTTTTCTGTCCTTGACTACAGACTAGTAATCGCTTCTCGATTACTACACATGTAATGACCTTGGGTTTGTACTGTACTTTTCTGTTTTTAAGAGTACACTTTTTTTTTTTTTTCAAAATTAACTACATGCAAAATTTAATCCAAAATAATGCATTCGCACAAACTGTTTTCTACTACATGCTTGGTTTACTAATGATCTCAATTCTGAAGTTCTTCCAGAGGTTTCCTGAGACATTGTTAGTGACTTCCAAACTTTAGTTTAAGAAATAAAATCATTTTAAGCATACGGTTGAAATGTTGCACACATTCTTAGAACTAGAGAATGTATTTTCTTAAAACACTTGGAGAAAAATCCTTGAGAGATTTAGCAAAATTCTTGTGAGAAGTCACTAAAAATTTATGGAATACTTTAGAATGTAGCTGGAGTTCTGAGAGGCAAACCTGATTTTGTGTAAAAAGAGACAGGAGAAACAGGAGAGAGAGTGTGTGCCATTACAATGACATCTGTACCCTGCCATATTTTGCTTTGTTTTTTCGCAGAAGACTCACACTAAGCATCAGCAAATAGTGACTTAGATAAATACCTGTTTGATTTGCAGAAATAAGCAGAAGTTCCAGATTCAGAAAAAGTAGTTAAACATTGCACAGGCAGAACTGGGTGGCTGAGAACTGCAGGAATCGTGACCTCAGGTTAAATTAAGAAAAGATGCATGAAAGCAAGCATGTATTAAGCCCCTTATCAAATGAAGTTAAATTTGCTGAATGAAGTTAATAACTAACACATTTAGGCCAAATTATTTCTATCCACAAGTGGATAAACTTAATTTTGAAATCAGTGCGGTATGTGCTCATTTATTTTACAGTGAGCATATCTAAAATATATAGTACCACCCTTGTCCTGGATGTTTTAAGTTTCCTAGAAATAGCTCGCTTTCTTGTTTAATTTTCTGAATTAGAAAGTTTGTGTCTTTTTGAAAAAACAAAACAAGCAGATGTGCTCAGGACCCACTTAATTTTTTTTTCCTTTGAAAAAAGTGAAATGTATTCTTGTATTCAGGATTGTATGTCAGCTCATGTATTTTCTATATAAATTCTGAACTTTGTGGAATCCAAAAGTATTATGAGCTACTGAAAATGTCCTTAGGTATGAATTAACATGGAACTTGCTGAAGAGCCAAAAGCAAGTATTTCAGATTTACTACTGTAGCAGCATTGTTGTGTGGTGATTACATGGTGAACATTTTTCTCGCTTTCTGCCATGCAGATAAATCTGACTTTTCAGCTTTGTTTTGGATAAAGCCTGAATTCTGACACCATTTAGCAACAGAATAAAGATCTTACACATGCATATTTAGGATACTCATCTTTTGGTATACAAGTTATTATTGAGGTAATAATTCCTTGTAATAATTATAACTCAATTGGACTTGACACTTGGCATATAGTGTGGCTGTTCATAATGCAGTAAGGGGAAGAGAAATAAAGCTACACTGCATATAGACTGTAAAAAACCCCAACCAACCAAAAACTCCCCACTGGTCATTCTTTTAGTGAGAAACATTTAAAAATAGTGTGGTGTATTTTAGTTTAATTCTGGAATACATTTTTAAAGTCAGTCTTCCATATGTCTGTTACTTCAATTCCCATTGCAGAGCAGTCTTGGAATATACAAAACGAATTCCTGTTGGACAAGACTGAAACGGAAGCTGAGCTGCATGAGTGCATTTAGTTCCTTCTCCTCATGAACCTTCAGTCTGTAAAACCAAAGCAGGACTAGTCCAAAGTAACTTCTCCTGAAACACACACTATATCAACATCCTCAACAGCAGTTGTTTCACTGTGCAAATTCACACAGAGGTATGAAAAGCCTATTTTTTCATTGAAGCAACTGTGTGCAGGATGTTATGTGTTGGTCACAATCCTAGTAAAGAAATCTTTTTTCTGGGATTGTGTGTAGAGACCCAAGAAAGGCAAGAGCTTTGGTCTGAGGCTCTTTGCCTCTGAACCCATGACAAGAACAAGGTGACAATCATGGCCTTGGAGACCTAATCGCGGCCTTGCGATACCTAAAGGGGACCTACAGGAAAGCTGGTGATGGGCTGTTTCTTAGGGAGTGTAGTGACAGGACAAGGGGTAATGGGTATAAACTCAAAGAGGGGCGATTTAGAGTGGACATTAGGAAGAAATTCTTTACTGTGAGAGTTGTGAGGCCCTGGAACAGGTTGCCCAGAGAAGTTGTGGAGGCCCCATCCCTGGCAGTGTTGAAGGCCAGGTTGGATGGGGCTTTAGGCACCCTGTTCTAGTGTAGGGTGTCTCTGCCCATGTCAGGGGGGTTGGAACTAGATGATTCTTGTGGTCCCTTCCAACCCAAACCATTCTATGAATCATTCTGTGATTCATTCTATGACAAGGCACTTGGTATCTCTCACAGCTGTGTTCTGAAGTGTTGTAGGTAAAATACTAAATTATTCCACAGTAATCTTCTACATATATCAAAGTAAGTTAGCCTGTGAATCTGAGGTTCACAGTTTCAAAGTAGTTTGAAGATTTGTATGTCTTCTTCCTCCCCTTCCCCTAAAATGGGATTCCAAAGAAAAGTAAAATATGTCTCACATAACTGACTTCAAATTTGAAGCCCTTTGTACCTATAATGCAAAAATTCTAAATGCTTTTCAGTTTTTTTGGCTTCTGCAGCAAATTTGGTTTACTACATCTATTTATTTTTACTAAATGTATTTGCAAGCTATCATCAAAGCTCAAACTTACCCAAAGACAAAGCAACTTTGTTGTTTAAACTGAAATTCACCTGTAACTTTATCTATAGAACATGTCAATCTAACTCTAGACTCTGGAAATTTCCATGGCACCTATTAAATTTCATCCTGATTTAGTTTCAACAGAAGGAAATAAACTTGTTCTCTAAGTCGGAATCTAGTTACAACCTTGGCTTCTGATGTGATACTCCAACTGGTGAGCAAACTGAGGGTTAATCAAGAGTTGTGCTTCTTGTAAATATTCATAGAATCATAGAATAACCAGGTTGGAAGGGACCGCAGGGGTCACCTAGTCTGACCTTTCTTGACAAAAGCACCATCTAGACAAAGTGGTCCAACACCCTGTCCAGCTGAATCTTAAAAGTATCCAATATTGGTGAATCCCCCACTTCCCTGGGGAGATTATTCCAAGGGCTTGATTGTTCTCATTGTGAAAAAAATTCCTCCTTTTTCCAATCAAATCTCCCCAGGAGTAACTTGTACCTATTACCTCTCATCTTTTCCATGTGAATCCTTGTGAAAAGGGAGTCTCTGTCTTCTTCGTAGCCACTCTTTAAATACTGGAACATGATAAGGTCTCCATTAAGCCTTCTTTTCTCAAGGCTGAACAAACCCAGTTCTCTCAGCCTTTCCTCATATGGCAGGCTTCCCTTGTCCTTTGACCATCTCTGTCACCCTTCTCTGCATGCTCTCCAGCCTGTCCACATCTTTCTTGTGTAGTGGGAAACAAAACTGAACACAATATTCCAGGTGTGGCCTGACAAGCGCTGAACAGAGTGGGATAATGACTTCTTCATCTCTGCTGGTGATGTCCTTGTTGATGCAACCCAGCATCTCATTGGCTTTCTTTGCCACAGCAGCGCACTGTTCACTATTATTGTGGAAGAAAAATGTTAATCAAGTGGGCAGTTACTTTATTTTTTAATATTTATATTAAAATTGTGGATTAAATCTGCTTCAAGAAAATATTTTGATAATAATTAGTCATTTACCAATACAGACGCACCTTTTTTACAACGACAGACTTCTGTTTCTATGATGATTTTTAATACATAACTCTTGCTGGTGACATAAGACATCGTCTCTGCCTTTTCCTCCACGTGGAAGATGAGATGCTCAGAAGGTTAATTGGATAAGGCCAGTGAGACATTTAGAAGGTGCCAGAACATTACAAAAATAAGTTATTTCACCTGTCCTTGAAAAAAATCTGAGAAGACTTTGACAAATAATTGCTCACACTTCTGAATTTTTTGTAATTTTACTAGAAAATTCTGGAATGGGTGAAGTAGTCTTTATGTAGCTGTAAGATGTATTTTAGAGTATTTTCTCCATTAGAGAAGACTTCTATTTTGTGTTATGAGAAAGCAGCTTCTTAATGGCTAACTGTCTAACTAGGTTATCTTGCATGATAAATCAAAACAGCAAGGTTCATTAGCCTCCATAATGCTTTGGAATACATAAATTATGGAAGTTATTAGTATGTTTTGCATACAGTGCTTGCATACGTATATTAAAATACACTTTCAGTGCAGTCAAAGTTAAGCAGTGAATTAGTCAAGCTTAAGAGATGCTGAAGTTAAATTATTCTGTGTTTGCTTGCATTAATGAAAATCATCATCTTAGGTCTTTTCAGAAAAAGATGTAAAGCTCCAGTTTCAGTGTTTCAGTATTGGCCCATGCAGAAGGATTCTTTCCATACATTAAAGGACTATATTCTTCAGTGTATGTGGGGATGGAGTGGAGTGCCATCAATAGTAGCATCCTGCAGTCTTAACAGATCTCACCTCTGAGAAATTGCTTTCTGTTCTTGATTAATGAATGTATTGTTTTCTTCGTAGCTGATCGCATAGTCTCCTATCCCCCTTTGAAAATACTTGAAGAGGCAAGTCAAATAGTAGTCAATGCTTCTTTAAATAGTTACGGAAATCCTAAGCCACTAGACTTCAGTACTGTGTGGGAAAAATTGAAGGTGTTTGTTATTATACATAGCTGTCTTACCCGTCTGTAGAATGGCAGTAATACTGGATGTGAAATGTAGTGTCCCATATGCATCTGTTTCTAGGAAAACCTGTTTTGCAGGTATTAGTTGTTTTTAACCCTAATATATTTGTCCTTTTAAAACACTTCTTTAATCCTTTTAATTTATTTTCCTTTCTTTAAATACGATACATGTATATGAATCCTATGATTAGTTCTGACACACTTGTTCTATCACCTATTCTTTCATATTAATGCTGGGATGGTAAAGATGGTGATACTACCCTTTTATCCCCAGAAGTTCATACAATATATCCTCTTAAGAGCTTTCATATAAAACTATTCAAGTATGTTATATTGAAATATTTTGTAGACTTTAAGATGTTAAGACTTTAAAACTCCAAATACATTTAAGAATAAAATCAACTTAAATTTATGTAAGATTTAAAATATTTTGAAAACAAAGCAAACCTTGAACATGTTTTTTGTTATAGAATCAGAAAGTTATGCTTAATGGTAGACACACAGTTTTACTTGTAAATTCCCTGAGATGCATCTGAAAATCAAACAGCAAAAAAAGCTGTTGCTGTTTTCACAGTGAAAGTTAACTAATTGACTGCTAAATAAATATTTTGGGTTTTATAGAATCATAGAATGCTTTGGGTTGGGAGGGACCTTAAAGATCATCTAATTCGAACCCTCTGCCACAGGCAGGGACACCTTCCACTAGATTACATTTTTGTGTTTACTCAAAACATTACGATATTTTAGTATTATTTAAGAAATTTCTTAATTTTTGATTTAGCTAAATTCTTTTGGAAATATTTATGGAACCAAATGCAAGTGTTTGTGGTGTTCTAACACTGACTAGCAAAGGAGCTGAGGTAGGTTTCGTCTGTTTGTTCAAGGAAGGAGACCTGTGATTCATTTGATACTGGCAAAACGGTAGGTGTGTGTGGCATTCTGAAGTGCTTGTGAGTCTTGGTTTGACTCACAAATTGGTTTGACTTGCTAAGGAAGTCATAAGGCCAAGAAGAAAAGTTTGGTGGTGAAGGTGAGTATCAGGCATCAGCAAGAGTTATTTTCTTCTGTTATGTTTGTAGTTAGTGACAGATAATACAGTTATAAAATTGTAGTGATTTCTATGAATTTTAATTATTAGAGCTGAACCTTGTCACAAACTGATTTAACCACTGGGTGAAAATGAACACGAATACCCTGTGTTAGCTTTAAATTTAATTTTGAGTATCCAGTAACTCAAATGAAAAGGTAAGAAAACTTCGATATGTTACTTGCATTTTATTGCAGGCAACATAGATCTATTTGCTGGAATGAAACAGTATCTCTGGTTCTGTGAAGCCTGAGTATTGTTGTTCTGAACTCAAAATTACAGAACCAATTCTTTATGGAATGGTGTTTCTGTATCTCTAAAAATCGAGCAACTTTCTGAATTCCTTTTGAATTACCCTTTCATTGTGTGAAAAATAAAATTCAGATTTGAGTGACTGATCAAATTCGAATGGTGAACAGTATAATTTGCGTTAGCTATAAGCTAGAGCAAAGTCGTCCCAAAGTTACACAATCTTGTCATATAATATACTTCCCTAAAACTGCTCTTCTATTAATTTGGTAAGTTTTTGGCTTCACTTTCCCTCTGTGACCAGGCATCCTTTTGGGGGACACAGTGAAGATTATCTGGAATCATGTAAAGAGAGGTCAAGTGTTTATATAATTTTCTGATACCTGTCTTAAATTGGGAGCTTTTTAGACATCTGCTACTGCTGTTGCATTATTTCTGAAGAAATATTTATATGTCATGGCATATTTAGTTCCTGCCCTTGTAGGGAGAAGTAACTGTTCTATTACACAAAATCCCCACAGTTCCTGACTGGATTGGTATTGCTTTCATCTAGTTTAATTTAGAACATTATCCCAGACTTCTGTCTTTCAGAAGAAGAACTTGTTTCCAGATAGATTCTTTATTTTAATCAGTAGTAGCCTTCCCACCTCTATCTTAATTGCTTAACGTTTATGCATCATCCTGAAGTGTGAAATGCTGTGACAATTTGATGGTTTTATGAATTCTTTCAGCACTTTACTAATTCTATATGTTCTTATTTTATCGTGGGTAGAAAATAGTGAATTGCAGCAAAGACGATAGGTTAGAAAGTGGAGGTGCAGTTCAAAACCGTTCTGCATGGGAGGAGAATCTGTAATACTTTCCAGTCAAGTTCATTAAATTATGTTGTTATAGCAACTGGTTAGCCTCTTCCATACTTAAAATATCTTATGTCAAATAATTAGTACTGCTTAATTGTATTTTATTGCAAAAGAGGCAAGTAATTAAAGAGGTTCTTGCAATGGTTATGAGGCCAGAAAGGGTCAGAAACTACTTGTAATTGGAATCTATTTTGTGAACATGAATTAATAGGTCTAATAATCTGACTCTTCATTCCCCAGGATCCAAAAAAGTATCCAGCGTATTTGAATTGCTGTTGCTTGCTCAAAAGCATTAATGGATAAAAATTATCTCCTGGCCCCACTCTTCTCCTTCTTTGCCCCTTGTCTCTTTTTGTTAACTTAAGAAACCTGTAACATGTATGATCTATTTATACCTTCCCTGATGTGATATCCACATAGACAAATGGCCCAGTAAAATCTGGTTTGATCTTTTCAGTGCGTTTCTCTGTATTTTGGTTGTCAGTCCTGTGTGCTGCAGGTTCTTTTGTTTTTTCCTCCTAGTTTGGTTCTCATCATGGAAACTTTCTAAGCGTTTGATCAAAGACAGCAATCATAATCTACAACTGTAGAGCTCTGAGGGGAAAAAAGATTACTCACAACATAATATGTGGTGCTTCAAGTCAGCAAGTGCCTAAATCAATCAGAAAAACTAGTTCAAATGATCCCAGTTACAGAATTAGAGCTTATTGAAAAAGTCAAGAACCTGCATTTTTTTCATGGTCTAAGGAGGTATTTTTTATATCTCTTCAGAACTTCTGGATTTCATTCACCAACTGTTTTTTGATACTGAGTACAGAATCTATCTTTTTGGTCTTTAATTTTGCTTTGAGCTTTCCGGATTCACCTTCTGTTATGTGCATATCATAGTGTTTGTTAATATTTGACTTGTTTAGATTTACATTTAGTAAGTGTTAAAAGGACATTCTTTTTCTGTTAATTACACAACTGTACTGGTGATTACTCCATGTGTTGGATGACTTGTGTAGGGAATGCAAAGGGATAGTATCTTGAAAGTGTTATTGCGATTTAATGTGTTTGCATATGGAACCACTTCAGATACCTAAATGCTCTACTGTTTTACCTTTGTGTACTAGGGTAAATTGTGAACACTTACTGCCTGAATCTGCTCAAATAATTGAAAAAGCAAACTTCTCTCATTCAACCGTGGCAAAATTATTTATTTTCTAACTTCCTCAGATATTAAAATTTTAGAGTATACACAGATCCTTCACATGCTGTGAGTATAATTCCCCTTTACATTGTTCCTCTAAAGCAACAATTTCTTCAGCAAACCAAAGATCCTTTGTGTACAGAGTGCTGTATACCTGGTAGAGGGCTATAATTATGGTTAATGCAAACAGTAGTGCTGTTTAATTTAAAGATGAAAAAAACTATATATACTCATACCTTTTAGATGTAGAATAGTATTCCATGTTTTAAATTTCCAGTTAATTTAAAGGGAAAAAAAATGTGGTGGCCATCATTTTGTCCCTTGATTTGTACTCCAAGTGTTGGCATTTGATTTAAGTAAGAGTTCTCTGGGAATACACTTTGAATAAATATATGCATATTGCTTTTTGCTTTGAAATTTAGTCTTAGCCTAAAATTTTAGCGTCCAGCCACAGATATGTTTGTTCAGCAGAAACTAAACAGATAAAAATTTACAAATATTTGTTGGGGTTACAGCAAAGATACAGAAGACATTCTGCTTTTTTTTCGTGATGAAAAGTGTCAGGCTTTTCTTTAAAACTGAACACTGCCACATGAATATGTATTAGTTTAACTAAATATCAAGAGATTTAGAATCCGTGTTCTCAAGTATTTACTTAACTGCCGTGAATGAAGATAGTTTCTTAAAAGGCTATAAATCTCCACTCTCATTGGATACAATATAGTTTATTACTTCATAGCCCATCTTCAATTCAAATCGTGCCAAAAATGGAGAAATTATGTGCCGTCCAGATTATTCTAAGGCATGTTAAAAATGTACCCTTTGAGATTTGCATTATTTATGAGAGATTAATAGTAATTTGCATGAATTTGTCATCATTCTATCTTTTCAAAAAACAAAGGCTGAAAGTCTTGTATTAGTTCTATTAGTGTAAATCCAGAATAAATCTATGTAACTGTGACTAAAACATCGTCAATTGAGAGGAGAAAAATTCCTCTGCCAAGTATAAAAAATTAACATGGAAGTCAGCAGAAATGCTATTCTTTCTTCACTTAACTTGGTGCCAAAAGATGGAAAAGAGTATATAGTTCATGGCTTCATAGGACACTGGAGGTTTGTAGAGTTTACTCATCTGCCATAGATTTTCCTTTAGCGTAGTTGCCTTTTTCAGTTACAGTCCTCCCAGTCAGGGATTGAATTTATGGTTTCTCTCATGTGACAATAAAACTGTCTGCGTGTGATAATTTAAATTTATTACTGTGCATCTATAACTACTTCATGCCAAAAAATTATCCCTGAACTGTGTTTCTTTTATTTTACAGGGAGTGTTTGATGTTTAGGTCTTCAGAGATTGAACTTGAGGCACGGCAGGTGATAATTAAAAGACATAGAGTAGCTTTGAAACTTCTTTCTGCTTTGTGAGAGCTAGATTGAAATATCAAAATTTAATTGACATGCCAGCTAATTAAAGTAAAAATTGGAACAAAAGAACACTGAAAATTTCCCAAAACTACATGTGTGATAACCTCGAAGTCCTATTTTAGTCAGATTTATCAGCAGTGAGAATTTGACAGATTAACCTCAGATGTAAGGGCAGAACTTGTTGGGTTTTGGTCTTTGCTACCTCCAGAAGTCAGAGAATACTACAATGTGCTTCCATTTAGGAACATAACCTGAAATAGGTTTGAATGAATAGTTTCAAGAGACCACAGGTAACATTTATCAGCAAACTAGAGCAGCACATAAAGCTTGAGCAACTCTGTAATTTCAAAGCTGCTTTTAGATAGTTTATCACAATTGCTCTTACGGAATTGTTGGGGTTTTTTTTAAGGAATTACTTAAATACTACTATTTTAATCAGTACTCTGATGTTTTGAAAACATTTACTACATACTTTTCAAGGAACAGAAATAGGTACAAGTTAATGGTGGATATTTTGTCCTTGTTTGTTGTAGCAGCATTGAAAATTCCAGTCCTAGGGCTCTGTTAGCTGGGAGTATGGCAGTGTCCCAGGTGGAAGAAATAATACTGTGAATTAATTTGCTCACCTGATGTTAAGAACATTCTCAAAGATATTTGATTTGATGCATTCAGCAGGATGCTTGGGATCTCAGGGATCTGCAGCAGAGCTGCACAAGGAAGTGGTGAATACTGCCTTCTTGCTTCTTGAACTGTTCTTCCTGCAGTTTGAGAATGAAGCACATTGTAAATGCTGAAGTGCAGGGCCACAGTAGCAGAGGCTGCCTTCAGGAGATCTGAAGGATATGGATATTCCCACTGTTTCAAAGGGAGAGGGCTGTTCAGCAACTGGATCACTTTTATGCTTTAGCATTTTGTATCAACTTTGCTTTCACAGGTCGTGTTTTACTGAAAGCCCACTAGTCACAGGGCCAGGGAGAAGCAGGCAGGGATACTGGTAGTGGAAACTGTAGGCCTGACATGATCATCAGTTAAGGCTACTTGAGGTGGAGATCTATTTCTGTGTCTCGTTCTCACCATCTTGTGAAGCAGATGGACTCCAAATAGCAGTCAGCTTTCTCAGGCTACAGTCTCCTCCTGCAGCTAGTTTTGTTCATCACCTGAAGTTCTGGTTCCTTGCAGACAACACTGCTTCTGTCTGGCCTAAACTATTTCTTCTATTTTTGGAGGGAGAACAGAGCCAGCATTTCTCTCCTAAGGCTGTTGCTGGCAGGGGTTAGTTTTACATACCCAGAGTCCTGCAGCCTGCAAGTTTTGCGCTCTGCCTGACTACACTGCTAGCAGATCTTCCCCTTAATCACAGAATCCTTCTCCCATCCTTGGTGCCTTCTGCTGCTTGCACATACTGCATGTTCCCTTTCATTCTCCTTTGCTACCAAGTGCAACCTTTCCATCACCGTGCCCTGCATGGGGCTTGGCCCCTGCCCACTTGTCTCAGCCAGGGCCTCTTAGCAACCCTGTGGAAACAGCGGGCTTGAACACCTAGCTGGCACAGGTCTCCTGGCAGCCACAAAGGTTGTCCTCCGGTACCCCAGAACCAGGGCAGACATGGCAGAGGTGGGGGCTTGGAAGGAGAAGTGACACAGGGTGAGGAAAAGATGTTCCTGCTGGCTGCTGTGGTTATTAAATCTGGTGGGTGATGTTGCTATTGACCTTGTGTTTGTATTGGGATGGTATAATTCAGGAATGGTTGAAGAGAGTTGCAGGAAGCAACTGGAAGAGTTAGTAGTGATGTTCACTGACATTAAAATCATCTGATCTTTTAGACAAGGATGAAAAGAAATGTAGTTTTATATATATATATATATGTATATTTTTTTAATGAAGTAGGCATGGAAGAATTAAGAATATCAGAGTAGATGACTGTACACTCAACCTTTTATTTTCGTAGCTGGAGTGGATCAATTTTCATCTCCTATACACTGAATTAAGATAATCTTAATCTAACCAGGCTTCAAATCCAGTATAGCATGGTTTTCATAGCTAATCTGTGTAGCACTGCATGAATATAGCTGATTTGTATATTTTGAGCAAGTGGAGAGTCTGGAAAGTTTTTATGATGTGTGTAAAAAAAAAAACAACCTGACAAACCCAACCTGACACACAACAGACCTACTGTAGTTTTAGGTTTTGTTATTTACAGCTGAAGCTGAACAGCAGATATATTAGTGTATCTGAACTTTGTTCAGCCTCACACACATACAAAGATATACAACCTTATCTTTCATATGCATTGCTTATTATGTCAGTCCTTGGAGAATGGAGTACAGTATTGTGCTTAGATTAATGTATTTGAAAACACTTCAACCTCAATTGAGTGTTACTTAAGCATCTGAGAAAATGTACCCTTAAACTAGCAGTTTTATCTTCAAGGATTTTATTTTTTTTTTTAGGATGAACCTGCTGATTCTTGAAACAAGCCTGTATGGATAAACAAGCATAAGTTTTCATCATGTTGAAAAGTAGTTTTAATCAGAGAGACTATGTCTTGTCTCAGACTCTGTAGTAAGCAATATTACTGGGAAAGCTGGAGCAGAATTAAAGCTTTTGTGTTGTACCATCTAGGAAGGACTGATATTTCTACCATTACGTGATGATACATGACCTTAGAATAATTTATTTTAGGGCCTGTGTTTATTGTACGAAGGATGGATGTTGAGCTGCAGTAATGTCAATGTGGTGTTTTGACCCTCACTGAGGAGAAGTTGCCTATTGGCTTCTCAACAAGGCATATTTTCAGTTCTCCTGTAGACATAGTCATTCTCTTAGAAGCCTGGCAGCACTTTTAAGTATTGCAGAATTCTGTAAGGATAACCTTTCACTTGCTAAGGTTCTTCTCTTCCACATAGTAGATGCTTGTTATGTAATTTGTACATTATGTATATTTAATTTTGACAGATGATAATTTATGTATTATCCAATATAATTTATTTAATCTTTCATTTTATACTCCTAGTCTCTAGTAGAAATGTATATGATAAAATTTTTGATGTTGAGATGATTCCTGTCCTGGATTATGGTGTGAACTACCTTAGTATGGTAGGAGTAAGCAGTGCTTTCACTGCTCAAAGCAAGTTCTGGCATTGCACTATAGCATCTTCTGGTATAATCATTCTGAAACAGCACTGATAGTCTGAGGCTTGTCCTGCAAAGAGGATTATTTTCCCAGTGCAACTATCCATGACTACATTGAGGTGTCTAGAAAGATTTCAGTTTGGTACAGATTTCCATATTCTTTTTCATATGCCACAAAAGATCCAGATTACAAATCCTATCCAGAGAGAGAAAAGTAAAGAAATCCCTATAGAGACCTATAAAGAACCCTCTATCCAGAGACCTAGTGAGGCAAGTGATTAAAAAAAAAAAAAAAAAGTAAGAAAGCTGTGATTTTTTTATTGTTTCAGAATGGGGAAGTTTTTCTTAAATTTTATATCCTGCAAGAAAGTTAGGTACTTTATTGGCAAATTATTTTTTGCTGAGTATTCTCCTTTGTACTTTCTTTACCCTAGTACTTTTGTGACAAATGTCAGTAAAAATGAAATATTCTCCTACTTTTTCTTAGTATCATAATGACTAGTTGAAATTATTACAGTATTTTAATAACCGTGTGCTGATTATATGA
Source organism: Psophia crepitans (assembly GCA_013399095.1). Taxonomy (NCBI): domain Eukaryota; kingdom Metazoa; phylum Chordata; class Aves; order Gruiformes; family Psophiidae; genus Psophia; species Psophia crepitans. The sequence continues at coordinate 41,946 of VWZZ01002928.1, forward strand.
TTTGACATACTGTGGTGTAATAAGTACTGCTGTTGCCACATCTACATATTTTGTTGAAATTATCTTTTCATTAGTAATGTAACAATATGTTTTCAACCCTATTTGCATGTGGATGTTAAATATGTCACAAAATAGCACCCGGCTTTTGATCGGCCCTCTTAAGAGTAATGACATCGTGCTGGTACAGTCGAACACTAGAACTGCCACTTTCCTATGTAGTATAAACAAGCTATATTCAAGGATTTAAACAGTATAGAACAGATGCTTCAACTTGGCTATCAACAGAGACAACATACAGTATTCTAAGTGTGTTTGTATAAATAGTGATGGTTTTATCAAGCCACGTGGACCAGTGAACCTCCGTGGGACAATGGTTTTGAGTAATTGACGAAAAGTGGTTTCATGTTCTTTTTAGGGGTGATGGCCATTAGTGTGTGCTGTAGGGTTTATATTGGATTGAATATATCTGTGATTTGTGTTGGTGATGGTGGTCGGTATGAATTTGGAGGAAATCAGTTTGTTTTCAGAGTGTGCCGCATTTAGAATTGCAAAATGTAGTCTGACAATCTGCTTTAAATGAGGCTTTTCAAGTTGTCCTTGATGTACAGCAGAGACAGTTGGGATGGCTAATGAAAACATTTTTAGTTATGAAATAGGAAGTGTGAAAGAGGGGAGGATCTACTTCATAACAAATTTTAAGTTATTAAATTATTTACATTAGACCATTTAACACATCTACTATTTTTTCTCTTTTCTACTATTAATTTCAACTGAAAACTGGGAGGAGGGGGAAGTCTTGCTTAGGAGTGAGCATGTAGGCAGAGTTCTGGCTGGTATTGTTCATAACTGAAGTGAGTCAGAAAAAAATGTTAACCTCGAGGTGACCTGTTTCCTAATTTTAGAGAGAATATTGTTACTGTTTTCCCAGCAGCATGCCTACTTGGTATTAATTCTGTGATGAATACTAAAGACAACATCACATTTTCTATTGAATAGTCACTTTTTATAAAGTGTGTGGAAAGGCAATCAAGACCAAATGAAGATACGTTTTTATCAAAGATTTCAAATTGGCCAACGTACAGAGTTCATTTAAAAATTATTTTTAATAAAATATCTTTTTTTCTGTAGAACCTCTAGCTTATAGTCAAACTAAACTTTTTTAGTATGATTAAACAGACTACTTACTTTAGCTAGTCCGTAACAGTATGCTCTTTTTTTCATTCAGTTCTCTTGTGCTTTCTTGGTTTTGTGAGCTTGCTTGAATCCGGCTTTTTGTTCTAGTACGGTAAACTATGGTACCATTAACTTTTCTGCCTGGCAGGAGGGTGCCCTTTGGCCAGAGCAGAAAGAGAAGTTCAGATGATACATCAGGCTTTTAAAGGCAACAAACTCATTCTTTCAAGACAAAAAAACCTGCCTAAACCAAACCCCACTGTAAATCGTGATCTGTCATGTGTTAGGCTGGACAAATTGGAAAGAAAAATCTATGTCTAACTGAAGAAATACAAGCAAAAAAGATTGTCTGATACTTCAGCTAGAAAGTTGAGACTTGGCAATGGTCAAGAACAATGAAGATTTCTGATAGAGAACATACAAAGTTGATGTGTATGAACAAAAAGCAACTTAGTAAACATCTTTTATCATAAATAATTTGCACTGGAAAAAATGTTCGCATTTTGTAGTCCCAAGTGTCTTGAAAAATAGAAGAACAGAACAAAAAAAACCAACCCCACCAATCTGTATCATTACAAAATGAAATGGAGCTGCTGAACAGCAGCATGTTATTGAAGGTATTCAAACAGATATGCAAACCTTCCTCAATCCAGTTGTGTCTCTGGTGTCTGAGAAATATATGTTGGCTTAGAAATAAAGATCTTGTTTTCTTTAAGGAGATTTTCGTATGTTGCTCTCATGTCTGTCAGTTAGAGTCAAAACCTTAAGTGTATCAACATTCGCATGTTTTTCTGCCTTGTGTGTGATTACTTCTATTCTTTGATCAATATCTAACATTAACTTTGGTTGGTTTTTTTGTAAAGAACCACCATTTTGATTATATTGAGAAAAATTAGCATGCACTAAAGTGCATCTGCTGTACTCAGGGTTCCCTAGGGTAATTTGCCAGCACAACATTATGTACACTCCCAGGGCTTTTCTTTATAAAACCTCTGTGAAGTTAAATCACAGTAAGGGCCACTATTAACATGTAAACCTGTACACACGTGATGTAATGCTGCAGTGTTTGTGCTTTCTTCTGTAGCCTTAGTAAGGCACTGAAAGGTTTTAAGAGCAAGAAGAGAACGCTGTTGAAAAGCTTGATGTTGTCATCTTTGTTTCCAAAGTTCTATAAAATCGGAATACTCGGCTGCCTTTCTGTAGTTTTGTCCACGAAAGTGTTATTGTTTCTAAATTACTTGGAGAATGCTAAACAAGATGCACTTCTGAAGAGCCCAGAGTAACGGTAGAAATGTTGCTGAGGTTCTGCTTGTTTTCATTGGGCTGGTGCTTCATGGCTTGGCTTGTGCATAGAAGGTCAACGTGTGTGAAGTTGGTGGGGAAGCACTGAAAAGTGTCATTTGTCAAGTCAGTGATGAAATATTGTCGAGAAATCAGTGAGAATGACTTTATAAAACTTATTGAAAGCAACACACCCACAGAGAAACTACTCTGTTGGAAATCTGTTAGTATTAAAATAGTAAAAATACTATTGTTGCCTTTTAAAGCTGACAGAGCAAGGGTGCAGGCAACAATGGAGAGATTAATAGAGAAATATGATGCTTACTCAGACATTTTTCATTTCTAGATTGCTACTTGGATACTTTAATAGTTTTACCCAAGACACTCCATAGTAGTGAAAGTGAACAGATTGGTTTCTCTCTGCAAACTGTATTTGGTTTTAAGTTGTTTTACATTAAATAATCGAGAGATCTTAACAGAACTATTTTTGAATACCCTGCAGAAAGTACAAATACGGCTTCTAGAGTGTGCTTGCCACTGAAATCTGTACATCCTCAGAGTACAAACTGTCTTAGTGTGTTCTTTTGATTCTCTAGAAGATACATACTAGCTGTGGGTTTTTTTGAACAACTTTTCTGCTTTTGGAAGAACTTGGGGGATTTGTGTTAATTAAATCTGGATTCTTTAATGTGCAAGAAAGGCATATAGTGGTATACAGCTTTACTGCCTTTTCAAGTTGGAAGTTTATACTTAAATATTGTAAATATGGTGTTACTGAGTATTGAATGCTGAGAAGAGATGAGTAAAAAAGGTGCGTAAGTGATTCTGATGGGCCCAGTGTGGTGACAGCTTACTTCATTGTTCAGCCTATTTTTATATATATATTTTATTACTGCACACTGTATAATACTGTACACACATAATGTTATGCTGTTAGTGACTCTGCAGCTAGGCTTTTCATAAATTTATGCATTCTCACAAAACTATTTTAAAGGCTAATATCTAAAGATTGTTAAACTGCAAGGCATCTCTACCTTTTGCAAGCTGCAATTTTTAGGGATTGAGAACTCAAAATCTCTATATAATCTTTTTTCTTTTTCAAAATTTCCCTCCATTTGTGTTGTCATTTATTACCACTGAAGGCATCCTTTATCAAAAGTGTTAGTTTCATGGTTTAATTATTTAGTATTGTGCAGTATATTCAGCAATTTTGCAGCTGTTCTTTAGCAATTACCTTCTAAAAAGCAGAGGACAAAAAATTATCAGTTTTAAAACCTTTGCAATTTGAAGTTTAAAAATGTCTCCAGATTATATTGCTTCTTGTCATTTTCTCCCAACAAAAAGGAAATAATTTAAGAAAAGCCTAAACAGCTAAAATATGAAGGTGATGTGGTAGTTTAAATTCACCACTAAATAAAAAGGTTTATATATATATATATGTGTGTGTGTGTCCCCTCTGAAAAGTCTTATTTTGAAAATGGTTAATTGCCCTTCCACGTAGTGTCCTGATGTACACAGAGCCGTGGGAAGAATGACCAGTGCTTTTGGAAGATATGTACCAAGAGAAAGAATGTCCATAGGCGTACTGCTGTGAAAAGTCTTTTGACGGTATTTCTGTATGTTTGGTGTGCATCAGAAATCTAAACTCTTGTGCTGTAGAATTTTACAATCCTAGAATGGTTTGGGTTGGAAGGGACCTTAAAGATCATCTAGTTCCAACCCCCCTGCCACGGGCAGGGACACCCCCCACCAGCCCAGGGTGCCCAAAGCCCCATCCAACCTGGCCTTGGACACTGCCAGGGATCCAGGGGCAGCCACAGCTTCTCGGGGCACCCTGTGCCAGGGCCTCAGCACCCTCCCAGGGAAGGTTTTCTACCTAATATCTCATCTCAGTCTACCTTCTTTCAGCTTAAAGCCATTACCCCTTGTCTTATCGCTACGTGCCCTCGTAAAAAATCCTCTGTGTGATTTCTCTTGCTTTTATTAAGAGATACAGCTCCCTGAATAGGAGGAAGATGGACCCTACCTAGTTGAATCTAAAACGTCTGTTGCCATGCATAGGCGCTCTTGATGGTCACATCACTGTGTGATGGAGATGCAATTCCTAGTAGGTTCAGTGTTTAATAACCAAGTTAAGTCTATTGTAACTGAAGCAGACTGAAAAGGAAATGTGTGGTATAGATTTTCAAACTGAATAGTGGTTTTTTATCCTTTAAATCGCTGAAGTTTGCTGTAGTGGAAGATAAGCTCAGTTTGCTGCAGCAGGAGCAAATGGTCCTCCCTTCTTATTAGACCTGTTGTTTCTAGTCTATTTTGTTCATGTGAAAACTGAAGAGAAAATGTAAAGCATTAGAAAAGAGCATCAAAATGGGATGTATGCTCAGTAAGGGTTTCCTTTTCACTGGCACTTTTCTGTTGAAGAGTGACTCAGGACTAGTAAAGCAAAGCACCTGAGGATTAAAAAAGTTAACCTTCATCAATAAATCCTAGTCTAAAAACTATATATGAAGCTATATATTTTCCTAGAATGTATATTCTTGTTGCAAAAGATATACTGGAGGCTTGTTTCTTTATATTCTTGGTGAAGAAGCATTATCTATGAAGATAAATACCTTCTTCACATCATTTTTCATGTTTTAGAAGAAAAGGAAGGAAAGAAAAGGAACACCAGCCATAAATCCTGAGAACCTTTCTTCTGGATCCTTTATTTATTACTTGAATGTGCAGCAAAGTGCAGTAGTGTGTAGGTGAAGTCATATTAGTGTTGCTCGTAGACACATGTCTTTGGCCGGACTGACATTACAGGTACTCCATCATGTGTACTTTTTGGCTTCTTTCTTACTCTGCGGAATGGAATGCTTGTCTTAGTCCAACCCTGCCCAGTGGGTTTGTAACCAGGAGTATCAAAGTCATAACAGTCGGTGTCTGTAGACCAAAAAGCGTCCTTTTTGACAGAGGTATGGCAGTAAATTGCAGTAAAACACTGCAGATTTGCAGTCTTGTGTGAAAGGAGGCAAGCAGACTTCAAATCATTTCCAAACACTTTTGCATTCTGTGGCCATGGTTTTACTCGGTTGTAACTTTTAAACTTTCAAAGCCCAGTTGTGACAACTGAATTGATACTTTAACTGCTTAGCTGTTACCAAGAATGAATGTTTTGGGGAACAAAAATGTTTCTATGGGTGAGTTAAACCAAGACCTATTTAAAGGAACCAGAATGGCAGTTCTCTGTTGAGAAAAGTATTTGCAAGGTGGACATCCAGATGACATCGGTGTTTTGTTACTATTCCTGATAATCCATGAAAATTTGTCATACACACATGCTGCATTGGTGCTTCATTAGAGACTAGCATCAACATTCTAGACATTTCATCACCCTGACCTCATTTCAGGCTAGGACCAGAGAAACAGCATGACTTTCTCTGCATATGGTCGCAAACTTCCCAGGAAATAGATAGTGCAAGGCAGTGAAACTGAGTTTCAGTGTTTGTTGTACTCCTAATTGTTGAGGCAGCTTGGTAAATGAAGAAAGCTAGTAAGTTAGGAGCTGGTGGATGAAGAAGCAAATAAATTAGTCTGGATAGGAGTATAAAAGCAGATGCGAACTGAGACAATGGTGGCAGTAGGAAGAGGGATAAATTAGAAAGAGAGGAGAGAAAAATAGCAATAAACATGAGCTGAAAGGAGAAGAGTGAGGTGAGAAGTGGAAAGAAGAAGGAAGGCTGGCTGTGAGGCACTCCCTGCCCATCCCTTTTCCTCTTTCAGAACTTGCAAATGAATCTAGATCTCTTGTACCCCAGGCATACTGATATCCCGTGCTTGTCTGGTTCAGTGTGATGTAAAATTTCTCTCTCTCTCTTTTTCCTTTTTTTTTTGGGGGGGTGGGGTGGGTAAAAAGTAACTGTGTGTCAAATATTTGTTGAGTCAAGTACTGTCTCAGCTAGGAGATACTATGTTAAGAATGCCTGGGTAAGCATCAGTTTGAGCATAGCAAAAGTGCTGTGATACAGGTCCTGCCGCTTTACACAGGAGTCCTTCAGCTTAGGGTGCACGTAGTAGGATAGCACAGAGATAATGTGGCATATGTAGGAGATGATGCCTGTAAAGTGCCTATATGTTTTACTGTCTGACAATGAACAGTCACTGGGGCAGATGACTACAGGAAGGGAATAGATTGTTCCCAGGTTAGGGCAATAGAAAGTCTGTGTGAAACAGCTCTGGTTTCTTGCTCAACCTCTTTCAAACTCTTCACAGCAATCTTGTTGTCTGGTTGAAAAATACGAAACTTAGATTTCAAAACCATTGAGTGTGCAGTTGCAGTTGGAGTAAATGGGAGCTTATTATTTTGAACATTGTACTTTGAGTTTTTGTTGTCCTTAATAAAGACAATGTAAAAACCAAGTTAATACGTCTCAAGTAGGTCCCCAAAAATTAATGGATAGTAGTGACAATTTTGGGCCTCATATTTCTTGCCCCAGCTCAGGCTTGGAGTTAGTCTCATCATCATAGATGTGATTTGAAGATGAAATGGTTCAATTTTGCTCTTACATACTGTGGTGATAAATGCCTAGAGGCAGGAGAAAGGGAAATAAATTTTCTGTGGCTGGTCAGGATGGATTCTCATTAATTGCATTCCATGCCTGAAAAACTTTGAAATAATAATATACTTTATATGTAATAGGCCATAATAATTGCTTCAAGTTGCATTTCTGATTTTAAAGCTTGTTCATAGGTATGTTGAACACTTTAATTGTGTTGGTATTTTTAGCAAGCAAAGTTAGGATTTCCCATCTAAAGTCATAGGTTCAGGAATAAAACTGTGTACCAGGATGACTTGGCTTGGTAGTTCTTGTCTTCTGGGCTGTAACATCTTGGTCTCATGTTCTGTGTGAGTGCTGTCTCCTGTCATGACTGAAGTCGCCATTTTGGAATGGAGCAAGGTGTTAAAAGCTGTCCTTAAATTTTAAATATACAAAACTAGATCTTTCTGCATATTCCTCTAGTGGGGCAACTTAAAGTTTTGTTCATCTTAAAAAGGGATAGGCGGGTTCCAAGGTTTAACTTGCATTATTTGAAAACGTGTGTTGTTGCAGGGCATGTGTGTATTGAGGAAGAGTGCAATAGCTGCTACCATGGGTTTGCTTATGTAGATACTTAAATAGCACGCCTGGCTCAGGTTGACTTAAATACAAAATAAAAATCTTTTCTAAAACTGCTAGCAGTAGACAACAGTTTACCAATATATGAAAGAACAACCCACAGCAAAAGCGAGAAGATACTCCCTGCAATGCTGAATATTGTAATTGCATTTAGAATAATACGGAAGCAGAGAATGAATCTTTTCAAACTGAGAAATAAAAAACACTTTCTCTTTTTTTTTAAGTATATAGTGAGGTGGAATTTCAGCACTGATGGATTCAGGATAGTGTTTGATGGAAATCAGCTATAACATCTTGTATATAGGAGATGGAAATTTCTAATTTAAAAATAAGATGATTTGAAGGAAAATTTCTCCATGCAAATCCTGTGATGAGAATAAGACATACTGTGGAAGAGACGGTTTTGATAGATTTTGGAAAAAATAGAAAAATAATATTAATGTTACCATATGACCACCATATTTGCCTGTAATAGCTTTATATAATCATGATAGAGTACTGATAATGGGACTTTGAATTCAAATTCCTGATACAATCCCCAAGAAAAAAAAGAAACTGATGGTGCTTGACCTGTGGCCAGATAAACCCCCTAATGTTTAGTCAGGAAAGCTGTCAGCAGAGTCAAGTTCAGCCTTCTTGCTGGCCAAAGGTAAGCATCTTTAAAAAGATGCAGAAGAGACAGAGGAACGTGTGATAGAGACTTATTTTTGTGACACCTACGTGGCCTCTGTCATTGGCAGTAGCTTGCCATCTTCTGGTCGTCTTATATGAGGCAGCAAGCAGCTTTGTTTCCATCGTGCAGCCAGAAATGCAGACACAAGGAGACACTGTCTCTACACAGATGATACTGTGAGCTAACCAAGAACATGAATTTAGAGCATACTAATCATTCCACAGCAGTTCTCTATGCAGTTTTTTGGGTCCAAGTAGTAGTCTGTCCTCACTTTGTGTCGAGTAGGTATGAGGTAGGTCATCCCATGTTCAAAATGGCCATGCCAAGAAGCCAGTGGTGGAGGAAATTCATATACAGAGTTATTTAGCACTAACTTTTCCTTGAAAACAAGCTCTTTCTAAATATCATCTTTAGAAGATTAGCTAAGCCCCTTTTATAGAAGAACTTTTCTGATCACATAATAGTGGCTTATAATTAAGAATTGCATTGATTAGCCTTGGAGGACACAATTAGGGTACATCCTAGGGATGTCTTCGGTCCCTGTGTTTTGGCATATAGGAATCAGACTAGAAATATTAAGGCACTGCCTTCATGTGTCTTTACAGATTTGTTAATTGATGAACATTAATTAATTAATTGCTTTTTGAAAAAACAGCCTAAAAATGTGAACATGGGAAGTTTTAAAGTGGCTGAGGAAATTAATTGTCAGAAAGAAGATATTTTTGATACGGTGTTGAACATCTAAATGTGGTAAAACTGCTTTTTTAGAATTTTCTGCAATGTAATTTCATAACTGCTCTTCAGAAAAGTTAATTCTATATCTATGTTTTTAATTTGTAGGTACATTAAAACCTTGAAGGAGCACAAACCAAAGATTGTCTGGGATGAACAAATTGCCGAACACTACTTTGAATACAAAAAGTGAGTTTCATTTATTAACTTAGCATTCTGCAAATATTTTTCGACATGGCCCAGTACACAATGAATTACCAGTTAACTATGGCATGCAACTGAATTCAGCAAATGGAAATTCTGCTGTTTGTGATTTGTATGTCAACACTGAACTGCAGAATAAAAGAGTGCTTCAGGCGAGAGAAATAAATCAGAGAAAGATTAATGAAATAACATAAGCTAAAACAATCTTCAGAAGAGAAGTCAGATGAGTCATATCTTTAGAAGTTATCCATCAAAGTTATCTGCTGACTGTCAGTTAATCAGAGGCTCTGAGATTAGTCCTGTGAGCTGTTGGGTGATTACCAATAACTTGGCCAAAAATAGTTCTGAGAAAAATCTGTGGTACAAGAGCCTGGGTTTTATAAGTCCTAGTGATAAGATTGGTCTGGCAACAGACTTCCACTGAATGGAATGGACTGTAGAGAAGCGTAGTGAGAATTAGATCAGGTGTCTTCCAGATGAAGTTTTTAAAAGGACTGAGAGCGTGAAGGGAAAGGGTAATAACTTTCTTTGTCCTCCCTTTTTCATCATGAAAGAACGAGAGGATTCCTGACGCTAGGAAAAACTCCATTTAAAACAGGTTTAAAAAAACCCTATTAAGTCTTAGTGTTAATTTGCTATTTTTCTATGCAGATATACAAAATATGGTAAAATTACACAAACGAAATCCTGCTACTTCTACGAAACTTTGTCTTGTATATTACTCCAATGCGCTGGTAATGTGAAGAAGACACACCACTGAAAACGAGTAAAACACATTTTAGGGTGCTTTAAGAAAAAAAAAATCATAACTACTTTGTTATTTCCAAAACATCATCTTGGTTTAAATACTTCTAAATGTAAAAAAAAACCCACAAAACTAAAAATGTCTTACTTTTATATTTTTAGTTTAATTTTCCATGTTTCTCTTAGCCTGTAATTTTCTTCCACCTTCTCAGCAACATGTATTTCTTATCAGAAAAGAAAAAAAAAATTACCTGTTGGTCAGCAGTGTTTTAATTTGTTTTCTGTGTTCGTATGAAAGGACTGGGATCTGCGTTCCTTCATATTTAATTTTTTTGTATCGTGTTCCAAAATCACTTTATGCCAAACCTTTATGCAAGGTTTTTTGTCATAACTAAAGAGGAATAAATCACAAGCTTTATTTTACTGATCTTTAATGCACAATCCAATTGGAGACACAATGACCGCTGGACAAAAACTTGCTCTCGAAAGAGTAAATCTGAGGGCTCTGTTTGAATGGCATGCTTCTGGGATTCAGTTCTGAAACATATTTCCTAAATGTCTCCTTGCAAACGGAGTATGTGGGAAAGGGATAGCTTGTCAGCAGTACTACATCATTTGCCTTTGAAGGCCAATCTTTGGAGATTCTTGTTTGTGGGCTTCCTGGAGGAATTTTTGATGCCTAAAGCACACTGGATTTGAAAACCACTCTAAATTTCACTTGCTGCACTGTGCTTGGCAGGCAGCCCTGTGGCTCAGCATGTCCACAGTGGTTCAGCCAGCTGCAGGGGACAGTTATTTAAGGAATTCTTTCAGTTACCACTTTTGTTTGCAAAGGTTCAGTTACATTGGTTAGGGCTGGCAGCCAGGCCTGAAATATGCTTTGCTGGTGAAGCATCTCACCTGGAAATCTTGCATGTCTGCACGTTGCTAAGAAATCTCATAAACTTTAAGCAAAGCACAGCTAATCATTTTCATGTAGCAGGCAGAGACTGTTACAAATAGTTACAGAAATCTGTTATCTCTAAGTGCTTGTCCCAGTGCACTTTACAGGTAAGTATGCATTTACGTAAGTTGGGGGATTTTAAGGGCAATGCCTATTTGGTCTGTCCATGCACTCTGCATTTCCTCCTAGCCTAACTGGTAAAGTGGTGCTGTGAGACCACTTCTACCTCATCCCTCTCATTGTTAGGGGTTTAAAATGCAGCCTTAGTATCTGTGCCCAGTGTAGCTTGCCCAGTCTGTGTATTTTATACTGCTAGCATTTAATTTAACCTGAAAGATAGTAATTTGGGGAATTGGGGAAAATCTTTCATGGTCTGCATCTGACAACCAAACGTCTTCATCTTCAGATGTGCATTTAGTAGGCACAGCTGTCTTTTACTATCTGACAGTTTTATAATCCAGTTGCAACAAGATATCTCAGTGTGTTTGCTTAGATCTAGTATCAGACCATCTCTGTTGTGAGATCTCTTCTCAGATCCTCGATTTTCACTGTCAGCCTTTTCACTTCTTTTAAGAGTTGTCCTCCTCAAAGGCCACTAGTATGGGGTAAGTAAGTATCTTGTCTGACTCTGCCAGTAGAAAAGGGGCAGGAATACAACTTCTTATCTGCATCGAAAAAGGAAGAGAGAGATACTATTTTGGCCCTACCCTGCCCTCAGTAGCTAGAGTAGCCAGAGTGCAAGTATGGAATGAATGAAAGTTGGTGGTGAAAGGGTCTGATTTCACACCCGGAGTGCCTCAGCTTCCAGAGTGGAATGGATGCTGGGTAAGAAATCTCAAAGGTATGAACTACTAAATGGCAAGCAGTCTCTGTCTTTGATATGGGCATGTTAATGCTCATGTGCTGATCATTCTAGTGTATCTTATTTTTAATAGCAATCACTTCTTCAAAATAAAATCAGTTTTCTCCAACACTCTCTCTGTTTCCTTTTAATGGGAAGGAATAAAACTGGTTTTGAATTCTAACCTCAGCTAAAAATCCTATGGGAATCTATCAAAACTAGTGTGACTGACTGATTTTCCTGTTTTGCAGAAATAAAGGAGGAAAACATGCTGTCTTCTACCCAACACTGAAGGTAGGTGCCACTTTTTCAGGTCAAAGGGGTGTAAGAGGAAAGAGATTTTTATTTGACTTGTTGCATTATTAAAACACTTCAGAAAATGTTGAACTGCATTTAGGCTTTTGTGAAAGAAGTTTACCTTCCTGTAGTTGTTATGACTCAAAGCTTCAGCTCTCTGTACAAAAAGATTGTTTTTTCTGTCTCCTGGATAGCGGGGTTTGGGAATCTTTGAAGATTAGCCATGTCTAGAGATGAGGCTCACCAGGGCAAACCAGTGCTCTGAGAGGATCTGGTCAAGTGCACAGTTCATGTGCTAACAGACATGCTGATTGTCAGACAAGAGACTGAAGAAATTTTCCTTCTGATCATGTTGGCTTGGGGAACTTTGGCTTCCTTTGTAACAGGGTCCTGACTCTCCCTGTCAGCCTACATTACCCTGTTTTCTTCAGTTCTATTTTCCTGGAACATATTTTAGTGTTTTGAAAACTTAAGCATTTGGCCTTGCTAAAGTCCTTTGGCCGAACATACAATTTCTGTCTATACAATAGTCTGCAATATACCAGAATACAGGATAAAATGGTTACTTGCAGTCTTAGTGCCTAGGGAGCTGTCTACATTTTCTCAAATTATGCTAAAGGCAGTATGTTAAGCCTCTGCTGCCTTTTAATATGGGAAAGGAATTGCTTCTGTAGTGAAAGTATATCATATTTATAGAGAACAGAGACATTTTGTATGGTTAAAGTAGTGTGAAGTGATCCAAAGCTCTGTTTTTCTGAACAGGATTGTTATCTTAAGCTCTGTTAGTACAAAGATATTTTCCTTCATTATTCTAATATTGGTGGAAGTACTAGCACATATGGGATATTAATTATCACATCTATGTTCTTGCAAAGCATTACCTGTCTTACAGTGTTAGAAAGTTTCATTGCAAAGCTGTCAGAGAAAAGAGAAAAGGTCGTGCTGCTTGTTGTTATGCCAGGCTCCCTTTGGCCTTGTGGAAGGATTTCACCCCGCCATTGTCAGTACTAACCAGGTTAAGAACACTTATTCCTGGACATTTCTTTTATTACTTCTTCTCTAACAGATACTCAGCTCTGATGGTTGGTCAATTTGTGGAAAGAGGTTTTCTTTCCAGTTTCAACAAGCTTGTGATGAAAATAATTTCAGATCTGTATGATAGGGCAAATCAAAGAATTTTTCACATATAGGTGATCAAGATGGTTGGGGAACACTTAATTTTATTAGCCCATGACTAATAAAGGGTGTTTCTTCCCCTTTTTAATGTTATAATCACTGGCAGATTGCTCAAGATTGGTTTGTTTGTGATTAGTTAAAATTAGTGAATGCCAGGCCCGGTGGATCTGTTGATGATGCTTTGATACATTGTTCTGTTTTCTGTGGAAATGAGTTTTAAACACATCCCTGGTGTGAGCAGTTTAAACATTGCAGTGCTGCACTTCAAAGTAAGAAAACTTGAAAGTAGGAGATTGAAAAATAATTATTTTCATTGTCTGAATGAAAGAAGTACAGAACATGTATTGTGACATTGCTTCCCTTGTAAACCAATAACTAAATGTAACTCTAAATCAATGGCTGGAGCTCAGACAGGGATACTTTTAAATATTAATCTCCCAGAATCTCTTTAAAATAGAATTGTGATAATGAAAATTGTGACTCTGTCCTGGGAGAAAGAAGGATATGTAAGAGATCTTGATGGTATTTGACAAGTTGTTCTAATTGTCTTCAATGATAAAGTTTTATTTTACCCCTGAGACATTTCTGGGAAGAGTTAGATATTCCGTACATTGTGAAATGATAGCCTAAATTAGAACAGTCCTTTGCATAGTTCATAAATCTGATTTATTTCAGTAGCATTTTGTCTATTTAGCTGGTTATCTTTTATTAGGTCATTGAATTAACTGGTGCAATTAACTGTCTCTTACTGAATGATTGCTTGCTAACCAGAGAGTATTTGAAATACAGGGTAGGTTTTTCAGTATCTGGTTCAAGGATAGATGTTTTGAAAAAGTCTGATAATGGCATGAAGAGGTGGCAGCATGGAATGTCTAATGTCTCTGACTAAAAGGTAATTGCTTTATGTGTCTTTGTCTTAGTCCATCCAGTTGCGCTTAGAGCTTGCAAAAGAATTGGGCACTGGAATATCCATCTGGGAACTGGGACAAGGCCTGGATTATTTTTATGACCTGCTTTAAAATAAGACATGATCTGGTAAAGACTTTTTGCTTCACTGAGACTCCACCTTCAATTAATTTGGGTATCCTGGAGAGGTGATTTTTAAAACATTTTTTGTAATTTATATCATATCTGTATTGAACTTGCATTTTTCCCAATAAAGAACATTTTCTGATTTGCCATGCAGACGTGATTGTTGGTATCTGATAAAATTCAGAGACACCACCCACCCCACCCCCCAAATTTCTTTTAAAGCTTCTGAATTCAGAGTCATTGAAAATAGGCCAACATAGCTGTGATGCCGTTAGGGTTGAAAGTATTTTCTGAAATGTTTTCTACAAGAAATGAAATGGACAAGTTGATGCCATCTGATCAAAGTTTAAGACGGAGATCTCTCAAACAATTGCTGGTAATAATCAAAGAAAACAAATAAATCCATCAGATGATGTCCAGCAAATTTAATATCTGCTGGACACTCTGCATCTTGCTGTCTTCTGATAAGGTAAGTCAACATAAAACGTCAGGGAGGGAGACCAGTTAGATATATTTCTGTCAAGCTGATAGGAAATCAAGAACTGACAAACTATGCTGTTAACTCTGTTTGTTTTTTCATGTTAGTAAATTCCTTAAGTAGTTCAAAGTCACAGTAATTTCAATTTATGACTTGTTTCTAAATGGCTTTTGTTACAAGAGATGCTCTGTGATTTCTCTCTTCTCCTTAGTCTGCTTCATGTCTCAGTTTACCATATTTAACAGTAGTGCGTGATGCATTAGTGGTTCATTTGTGGGAACTATACTGTTTAGCACCAAAGGCTACAATGGAAATGAGAAGTATGTGTGTAATGATGGATTACATGGACAGCCCCAACAGACTGAGCCCCAGAGCAGCTCTGACAACCCCTTGACCTAAGTAGGTGCTGTGAACGTGATGAGCAACTTTGTGCATAAAGCTATCATTCTTTAGCTGTACATGTTGGTGCTTTCGTCTCCATCATACAGGATTTTTATGAACCCAAAAGCTGTAGCAACCCATCAGTTAAAAAAAAAAACCAACCAACCAACCAAACAAACAAAAAACAAACAAACAAACAAACAAAACACAAAGAACCCTTCCTGAAATTGTGTCCCTGTTTTTTGCTTTACAGTGGTTGTGTTTGTAGAAATATGCAGGCTTCAAGGCACTTTCTTCTAACGAACGAAGAGGTGCTGGGAATTTGATGAGGGTGTCATTGGTCACCAGCAGAGACTCCGGCAATAGCTCTGTACTCCCACTTGTGTTCTTCTTGCCACTTACAGTTGTCACAAAGATAACTGCACTCCTCTGTTTGCATCCACCCTTTCCAGTAATTAATCTCAGTGGGGAATTTATCTGCCCCTGCTGTTTTCAGCAGAATAAATCCCAGTGTAATCCACCATTGATTAAAGAACTATTGATCTTCACCTCTCTGATTTAGTTCTGGCATCTCTCGACTTCTCACATTGGAAGTATCCAGCAGGGTTTACTAATCAGGCTTCTTTCTTCCATACCATTAGTAGTAAGATAATTTGCTATGTGAATCCTCGTGTTCAATTAACTTGAACTTTCTAGTTCGTTCAAAAGCAATTTAAAGTCACTCTGGCAATGGTATCTAGAATAGCACAAGAATTAAATTCTGTTACAGTGTTTTTTCTGCTTTCAGTGGCACTACTGAACCAGAATGTCTCAGGAAAAAATAGTCTCTAAGAAATGGAAGGGGTTGTGATCTGAAATGCCATCCCTTTTTATATTATCTAGTAGGTAGCTTTCAAAATCGGGTGTGGGAAAGAAAAGAATATTTCATTTTAGCTTTTTGTAGAAAAGGTACATGCCATTTATAATGGTTTTTTGTGATTTTTTTTTTAATATTCTGTGATGATTCTCTATGAAGTTGAAGATTCTTGGTCTGTGAGTACAGCTATGTTAGAAAGAAGTGTCTTTTCGATCTTTAGAGCTAGAATGAATTGCTCTGTGTGTCGAAAAGATCAAACTAACCCTTGCCGCATCATGGAAGATAAATACCAGATGAGAAGTATGTTGTGATTTTGAGCCATCCGTGGTATAGAGGTGCTTGAGGCCAAGGGTATTGCCTTTTGTCTCTGAAGGTAAAACATGTTTGTTGCATTAGAAGTAATACTCCAAAGGAAACAAAGTTGGCATAATTCTTTGTTATGAAGCGCTCTGTTAAAAGTAAGCACCAGAAGGCATGCAAGCTCCAGAATGAACGAAGATTGGCTTCTGATGGATTGGTCTTGTGTTTGCTTAATTTTGCAGTGTATAGGAATATCAGGTTGTCTTTTGTTAGATATCAGAGAATCCAGAAAGCAGTGTTGCCATCAGCAATCCACCATGAGAAGAGGTTTCTCTTGAAATTTGCACCTCATCACATGTATGAAAAGGTTATACAGGGGAGAGATGCTGGTGTGAAAGTGAGTTCTGCAGAGCATCTGTTTTTACAACTTTCCCTCAGACAAGTGGGGAAAACTGAGCGACTGAGCAAGGGACAGAAGGTAGGTGGGAGTGGCACTGCTGTAGGGACCACAGCAGGTGACTTCCATTCCCTCATTTCAAAAATAACAGAAAGCACTGTTTTACTGTTTCACAATGCAAAGAAACATTTTTCTCTAAAGAGAGGAAAAAAAAAAAAGGTGTGTATATGTCCTTTCGTAGAAGCAAGCACTCCTTAAATGAAGTACTTGCAAGGCAAGGCCAAAGATGGACTTATTGAGGATATGACTGGGGAGAAATATCTAGTGTTCCTATTAAAACAGCTTACATCTAGTATAGCAAGTGGTGAAATGGACACGTGTTTATTTCAAGAGAATCTTTCATCATTCAGTTTTCTAAGGTACATTTAAGAAAAAAAAAAAAAGCTGTGCTTTATAATGTAGTTCTATTACAAGAAAAAATTTGTATATTAGGGTAAGATCTGAGGCGCTATGAATGTGAAGTTACCTTTTAGTTACCTGATGCCTAGCAGAGTTTTCTTCCAACTGACCTTTGCGCTTGTGTTCCCCTGTGTTTTACTTTTTTGGGTTAGACTCGTGCATGGTTAAGATAAATGCATTTTTCTGCACAATTTTCATTTTGTTCACTGAGAAAAAGAAATAGTATCTGATTCTGTTGCAGCTGGCCTTTGATAGGAAGCTAGTATTTTTATTGTCAATTATTGTCTCACACATCATTTTAATAGTTAGCAAATGGGTTTTTTTATATCTATATGCAACTAAATGTCTTATTGAGACAGAAAAGAGGACTTATCTGACTACTTGCAGGATCACAAGGACCATACTCCTGGGATAACGGCATTGCATCTTATCTCAGGAAGCATGTCTCGTGTATCTGTCCTGAAAACCGGAGCTGCCGTAGAGTCTTGTAATCGGAAACAGTTTTAACAGAGAATTGTGGAAAATAAATTGTTCAGTTTGTCTCATTGTGAGATGCTGCTTCTTCAAGGAAAATTGCTTTGGTACCTTGCTTAATAGTTCCTTTTTGTTATCATATGTAGGTGTCAAACTCCAGAATTAACTGTAGCTTCCAGGTAAGAAAGTTGGGAGTGAACGAAAAGAGGTAAAGTATGACAATAGGAAAACAGCTTCTTTTACCGCTTCTTACTTAAAAAGAATTGTTGAGCACGTAGTTAGAATTTAGTGGTGCTTATGGGCTTGGGTGAAAATATCAAATACCTTTTCCGATTCTATAAAGAGCTATTAGCGGTAATTATTTTTAAGAGTGGGGCTGGTGTTTTGTGCATACTTCTCTGTGGAGACTGCAAAATTAATGGATGTTCATAGGAACTGTAATTACTGTCTCTCCTGAATTTGGGACATGTCTTTTGAAGTTTACTGTTTTGATTAATACACAATGTGGCTGTTTGACTTCAGTTATACAAATGGCAGCACGAAGCAGATGGCTTCTACCTCTGCAGCTTGAAGAGGTTTTATGTAGCTGTTTCCTGAAAATCTCATTCCCTCAGTGGTCAGTGATCTCTTTTTTATGTAGTAAGTGCAAATTAACTAAGGCTGAATTGGTGTTTTGTAGTCTAGCAGGCAGTCACTTTGATACTCTGTGTTGGGGAAAAATATATCTTCTCTTTAGAAAAAAAATATCTTTAATATGAAAAATAACTGGAATAGAATTTGATTAACACCTCATTCAAAAAGTTGCAAAAATAAATAACATCATTTATCTCATTAGCATTTTGAGATTAAAAGCTGAGATATGCCTTTAAATGTATTCTGTTGGAACAGGAACATTATAACAAAGTGTTATTTTGAAAAAAAAAAGTGGATGAATGATATCTAAGTTGCAAAATTGAAAACAACTAGTCATTTTACCATCCTAATTATACCTGTTACCTTTTCTGGTTATATGTTAATATTTATTTGGTTACAGTATAACTTAAAAAAATATTTTAGAAAAAATACTGTAGAAAAACCTGTTCAATATTTTCATAGAAACAAAAAAAACCCCTTTCTTACAAGCTCCTAATGAAATAAGCTCTTATTTTGACTTCCAACACATTATAACTAATTCTTCACTCAACTGCTGAGAGCAAAGCAGAGAGTCACTTTTGAGTTGCCTCCACGTGGCACACTGAATATCATATTTTGATATATCCATTGTGTGGAGTTTAAATAAGGTAAAATTTGATAATTGTCTAGTGTGGGAAGGCAAAACATAAACTAAAAAGCTGCCTTTCTGTGTATGAATTCTCAGCTGGCTGCCCAGGGAGGAGTAGCACTTATTCACAGGAGGTTACCTTGCCCACCTGTTTTTCCAAAGAAGGGTAATAAAGCTCATGTGAAAACATTCAGCGTAGATAAGCAGTGTATTGACTTTCTGGAGGCTTCCAAACTCTCCTAATTTAATTCACCAGAAGGCACTAATCACAGCAGACATACATGTGGTGTTAGAAGGGCACAAGCTCCAATTTCTAGGTTGCATGCCATGTGACTTGCTGTGAAGCTTGCAGGTTTGTTTCATTTTTCTGCAAGTTGAGACGTAGTTTCTTGGAGCAGGGCTGTGGAATGTTCCAGCTCTGTCGTGTTTTGCTGTGAAGTTCCTGTTACATGTATGGCTGCAGAAGGGATTGCTTGAGTGATACGTCTCACCTTCCGCATGGAATAGAAGTCAGAAGATTGTGGTGTTTGACCAGTTGCCTCCAGCATGCATTACGGTTAACTCTGCTGCTCATCCTACTCAAAAAGGTAAGATTGAGTTTTGTTTTCCTTTGTTTATTGTATACATTTGCGAGTGTTAAAACAGCTCAGAAAAACCTTATGTACGTGACCAGTTTCACTAAACATTACTTTTCTGTTCTTCTTTAATGATCTGCATTTAGGAATGGTCTAGGTAGGCCTTTTGATATGTTTCAGTGAGTCTTCTTCCAGTGCACCAGTGAAAAGCATATACTGCGCTGTATGCTCTCTTTGCTTGTAGTTGGGGAGGATGGGATTGTGACTACAAAGAGCCAGCAGGCAGTTCCTGCCCACCGCAGGAAGTTGTTTAGGACTCTGTATATCCATTCTCACTCAATCTTTACAGTTCCTTTTTTGATTTTTGAGGTAAACTCATATGGGGCAGAAAGGTTAAGTTGCTGTAGATTATTTGACTATTATTACAGTTTTTTGCAACTTTTTGTGTTTTTTTTTTTCTTTTTTGAGGGGGGGTGCCAAACAAAGCAGTGCTGTGAGCAGACGTGCTTGTATAGCCTGAGTAGACAAAGGCCTAGCACTAGCAGCGTCAGCATTCTTGTGCTGTGGAAGTTACGGAAAAGATGTCTGGGAGTGTTGCGTGACCACACTGAGAGGAGGAGAGTAAAATTTATGCCTTTTGCAAAGCTGGCTCCCTGCTCCCTATAGTTACTACAGTGATTCTGTGGGAGGGTGGCAAAGCTCAGCTCTGCTCATAGCAGCTACCTCTGGGCTGATTTCCCCTTTGTGTGTGTAAATGCGTTTCAGTTGCTGTGATGGGAGCTTTTGTGTAAAACAGTCATGTTATTTTTTGCTCTGCTTTTACATGTCCTTATGTGAAAAACCTCTGTGCTAATATTTTTATCATTTTGCTCTTATTAAAGCAACTGGTAGGTTGCTAAGTGAAAGCCAAAGGGCCTTTGTTTTGCATGAGTGCTGGAGCTGATGATGAACCAGGTGGAGGTGTTTGGAGTAATTAACGCAGATTAGTTCTGCTAATGCAAATAGACAAATAGTTTCTCCATAAACGGCAAGCACCCCTCTTCGCAAATCTATTGTCTGATGTGTTGCAACTGTAGATATAAATTAAAATCAGTCTCTCTTTTTTTGAGTCGTGGTGGCTTGCTGGAATTAACATTAGAAAATAACATTAGAAAGTGTTTTATTCAGTGATGCCTTTAGAATCACAGCACTAAATGTTGTCTGCTGTATTAGACCTTTGCAGGCTGCTTCTGCTTTGTAACTCAGAACTTTCTATTAAAATTAAATTGCTTTCGCTGTTAGCTTGGAATTGTTTTAGATGGACTTTCTGTGTCAAACAGCGGGTCAGGATTTTAAATTCCATCTAATTCCTCTTTTCTTCATTCACATCAACCCTGCAATTGCCGTTGACGTGAGGATGCAATTGCACACAGGAGATTGGTTAAGCTCATGTCTTGAAAGCCTGGTTTAGAAGTTTATTGAGTATAAAGCACTGAGAGTTAGATTATACCTTCAGTATTTGCTTTAGGATTTGGAATTACTGCCTTTGATACAAGAGGGAATGGGCAGTAAGTTTAAAGAGTTTTGGTTTTTACCGAAGCAGATTTTTCAGCTGTTTTAGAGAGTTAAAAAAAAGATGAATAAAGTGGCGAGGAGAACATTCATCCCCAGAATGAAGACTTTCTTTATTCTCTCTAATACAGAGTGCTTAAATCTTCGGCATGAGCAAGGTCCCAGTTTTTCGTTCAGATTTCATCTTCTCCCCTTGGCAATAGTTATGGAGCCTGTCTGCCTGTGTCTCTTAATGTGGTGGGCAGGGCAGGAAAAGGAAATAGAGTGCTCGTGCTGCTTAAGGGAGATGAGAGAGGGAACAGAGTGAAGCAACTGCTTTCAGACAAAACACACTTTCTCTTTTCCTTCCTCTTGCAGGAGCAGCAGAGAGTTTGACTTAGCAAAACAAAACCCTGTGTTCACAAGATCATCTCTGTGCATTTTTGAGCCTTGGAGACAAGGAATATGAAGTATTTTGGCAGTCAGTGCTGTATCCTTGGCATATATACTTGTAAAATCTAAGGTTACTGTTCTCATGGTTTCTCCCAGTGCTTTTTGGCAGAGAATTAAGTTATTGAGTGAATTTTGTAGATGACAACATGAATATTGTAAATACTCATTGCCTTCCCAGGTATGCATATTGGCGTATAAATTGAATTCGAAGTGCACGTAGTATGAAATTCGTTTATCAAGTATATGAGAAGCTTTTTCCCTCTCAGGATTGCTTGGTTGTTAGGGATAACAACTGCATTGTAAAACCAGGTAGGCTTCCCAGAGTGAAGAGTTAGGAGAGGACAG
Source organism: Psophia crepitans (assembly GCA_013399095.1). Taxonomy (NCBI): domain Eukaryota; kingdom Metazoa; phylum Chordata; class Aves; order Gruiformes; family Psophiidae; genus Psophia; species Psophia crepitans. The sequence goes on from VWZZ01002928.1 coordinate 63,710, forward strand.
TGTTCCAGAGAGCACACAGCCTTAAACAGACCTGACAGACAAAGGATGCAACAAAAGGGGTAGTAAGTCTGCCACAAAGTCAAACAGGAGCCAAGGTTTTTGGCTCTGTCTCCCGTCGCCTGCTGCTGAGTCATTGCAAAGGCCAGAGTAAAGCAGTCCCTTCCACACTGACGCTGTGAGGGTCTTCTCGAAGTCATTCGCTGCAGAACAATTTGTTGACAACAAGTTGGGGTTGTGTGTGTGCTGAAGGGAGCAGAGCATGCTGCTGTTCTGAGCAACACCGTGAGAAATGATGAGTCCCTCCCCTCTCCACCACAGATTAAGGGAAAATCGCTTTACTTGTAGATACAGAGACAAGTAACCCTACAAAGGATAAATGGAAATAGTAATTTGCACAGCATGCATTCGGCTGGAGGAATGAACTACTGCAGTAAGTCAGAAAGCCACAGACAGTAGCTGGATCTTTAAAAGGCCTGAATGTTTTCCTAGTCATGAAATTACTGATTGTACACTTTAAAGGCAGAATAATGGTGTTTTAGTCCTCCTGCCATTAGCTAAATTGTTACTCCAGTGAGGCCTCTTCTCTTCACACACACACCCCCCCACACCCCCCCCCAATATACGAACATTNCACCTTGGTACTTCTGGCATTTTCTGCATATTAACTGGATAAGATTAAAAACAAACAAAAAAGGCAAAAATAACCCACCCCACGAACAGAGGAGAAATTACGGTTGCATGGCTAACCTTGTGCTTTTTAATCTTGCTTGCGTACGCACTTCAGAGGTTATACTTCTGACCTGGTTTTGGCTGAGATTAGAGTTAGTTTTCTTTCTAGTGGCTGGTACAGTGCTGTGTTTTGGATTTAGTATGAGAATAACGTTGATAACACAACATTGTAGTGCCTACACTAAGTCAAGGACTTCCCATCTTCCCGCACCCTGCCAGGTGCACAAGGAGCTGGGAGAGCATGGCCAGGACAGTTGACCCAGCCTGGGCAAAGGGACGTTCCCTGCCACAGAACATCGTGCTCCCTGTATCACTGGGGAAGCCAGCTGGGAGGTGGGATCGCTGCTCAGAAACAGGCTGGGCGTTGGGTTCATTTTATTTTCTTCTGCACGTGGTGAGCAGTTGCATTTGTGCGTACTTGTTTTAATTGTTGTTGTCTTCCTTTGTTATCCTATTAAACTGTCTTTATCTCAACCCAAGATGGGTTTTTTCCCATTCTCCTCCTTGTCCCCTTGAGGGGAGAGGGGTGATTGAGCAGCTGCGTGGTGCTCACTTACTGGCTGGAGTTAAACCATGGCAACTTTTCTCCTTTGACAGTGACTGTGGTCTCTGTGTTTATGTGATGTCTAACTCAAACTGCTGCTCAACTTTCATTTCCAAGCCGTTTCCTTTGTAAGTGAAAGGTTTTTTTTTTTTACTGGCATTAAGCAGTGATGGTGCCTGAACACCAACAGCGCTTGAGAGATTCCACTGGCCTCATTTTGCCACTGACTTGCCTGTCTGGGAGCCCATTTGTTTTCTAGGATTTTTGTGTTGTTTATAATTAAAACCAAATTTTACAGTGCAGCTGCAGCTAGATTGCAGCTCTTTTAATGAATTTCAAATGAAAACATAATCCTGTTTCATCTCCTCCAGTTGTGTTGACTCAGTGAGTATGGGAGGAATCGAAGTAATAATGTCTTTCCCCCGTCCTGCAGAAAATTTAAAACCATTATTTGGAAGGGAAGAGTAGATGACGGTTCTGAATGATGAAAAGGAGAACACTTCTGAGAAGAGAGTTGTGCTTCAAAGTTTTATAGCTCAGCTGGTTTTTATAGATAATGATACTTTTGTAATAATACCCTTTTGCTTTTAAGGTATTTTCACCGGCAGCATCAAACAACTCACTTAGGGCTTTTCTAGAAGTAAATGGTTGTATCTGAAAGAATTTGCTTCTAATTTCAGAGCAAACCCAAAATAATGAAAGCTTTACTTATTGAGAAGCATTCTACAGTGCAGGTGTCAGGCACTTAAATTTGGGCAGTTTCTTCATGATGATAGGGAGATGTCACCAGGCTGACTGCAGCCACTAACAAAGCAGGAGGATAACGGCATGACTCGCTGCACATGAAAATGGTTTTGAATTTCTGATTGTGTTGGAGTGGTCTGGAAATGCAGCGCTGAAAGTGCACAGCACCTGATAAGCCCTCTGAGCTCTCTAATGGCATCCCTCCAGCACTTTTCTGTCACTGTGAAGCTTTGCTTTCTGTCAGACAGTAGAACTTGTGATGCTCAGCTGAAAGGCCAGATTTCGTAAGTAGCTCCTCAAATGTGCATCACCTAGAGGAAGGCTGTTTGGTTTAGCTTCAAAATTATCTGTCCTGATCAATGTCTCATCCTTTTGCTATTACGATTGGAATAGAATAGTTCCAGTTGGAAAGAACCAACTGCCTGACTGCTGCTTAAAATGTGCAGCAGAACATTTAGGAAAGTGAAGCCGAGGTTAATCAATTGCATGGAATTAAAGATCCCTACAGTGCTGTGTTCCATCCTCTTTAAAAACACTCCTGGTTTTGAGTCTCCATTGTGGGCTGTCTCCTGTATATGGTCTGTCTCCAAAATGTAAACTAGGTGCTAATAGATCTGTCTGCAGGATCTTAGTCTGAGGACTGGTAATGCTTTGGAGAATAAATCCCTTTTATTTCCAGTATTTGGAACTGGCTGGTAAAATGTACATTTATAATAATGGCTCTTCTCCACATAACTTGAACTATTCCAGCTTATTTCTTTCAATGTCAAATTAAACTTTAAGAATTAAGAAGGATAAGGAAAGAAATTAAATTGTGATGAGATTGGTCTGCCAATCTTTATACTAGGGCACACAGAATTTATGGCAAGGCAAACTTGGCTTACCTACCAAGAGAGGAGATTACAAAACAATTTATTTAGAAAGAAGCTGAAACGCGTCTTTTTATTTAATGTTTTGTGGATTGTTCTGCACATTATCAGAATAATTACTTCCTGTGCGTACATAAGTAACACATTATTTTTCTTCAAACTATTTGCACCTCAAGTGTTTTGTCTGTTAAAATGATTCTGTGTCTTGGTTTTGTTCCTTCTGCATAAAGAAGCATTTGTAAGCATGCATAGTGAGTATTTCTAAAGAACAATCTTCTCAAAGAGAGGTGTTCAGGTAGGGAATAAAGCATGAAAAAACTAAGCTAATGCCTACACAAAAGGCATTGATAAATGGAAGATAATTGTATTACCAAATCTGCAGTTTTTTCAAGGACTGGCCTGTAGGTCTTACAACAGAATTTGAATAGTGCTTACTTGTTTTAAACTAGTCACTTTGCAGACCTTCCCCTTTCCCTAGGGCTATATGGGCCACTAGTGGAAGAAGGGGAAAGATCCATAGAGTTCAGGGTAATGTGCAAGCCACATCCTTCTGGGATCTTGTGAAGGGCCATGCTCTGCAGTCATCCAGGACAGCTTTAGAACTGAAGTGAACCAGCTGAAATACAAGAGGAGAGTAACCCACTTGACTAGATGCGTGCCCCCTCCCTCTTAGGTAGAAAATGATTTTTCAGAAAATCGTGTACTGGATGCATATCTAGCTTATGCATTTTAGTTAGCCTAAATTTTAAGCAAAAGCTGTCTTGACTGAATGGTTTTTTAAAGTAATATAATGGAAAGTAGCAGAGATCAAATATCGGATGTGCTGCTGGTCCTGCCACCTTTAACCAACTGTCTGTCTCTTTACCTGTAATGTTTCCCATCAGCATTATCAGAGCAGTGTGACTCCTGCCATGAACCTTTTTCTAATTGCTAAGCTGGTGTTTCAAGGCAGGAGAAGAGTGATCTTTTGTCCTTCAGAAGGAAGCCTGTGAACCCTGGGTCTGGACAAATGTGGGAGAATGTGACTGCGGGGACATGCGGGCTGCTGAATGGGTTTATTATAGAATTCTCCTGCCTGTGCGGGGACATTTGCCTTTCTCTAATGCCACTGTGATTACACAGATGTATACTTTTAGTGGGAAAATGTTTATCTTCTGTGCACTGTTTAGGATTTCTTGGTCATACAGAAAAGTACTTAAGATTAAGACCTTAATATTTAATAAGCTCTCTATTGTTAGAGGGTGAGTGAGCCTGCCAGTGTGAGATTGGGCTGGCAGCTCAGTGGATTAATGGAAACATAGAGCTGGATTTAAAAGCCCTGAATGATAATCTTTAAATATGCTTAGGCATTGTGGTTGTGCAGTTTCCCTGGGGAATCATCATATTCTCTGCTTCAAAAATTGCAGTGAAGACATAACTGAAACTACAGCACAACCTTGCCTCCTGGCAAATCTACTTTCATTCCTGGGGCTTAAATTCCTTCTGTGTACTTCTCTGCACCCAGAGTGTCATTCCTTGTGGGGTTTCACTTATTATATTGTTGCCACAGGAACAATTTTAGGCAGACCTGAAAAAGAGTTGCAGAGCTGAGCAGCTTTCCTACCTGAACAGAGATCTTGCTTAGGCTTTCAAATAAGCAAATGTTGCTATTTGAAAATACCGAAGTGAAAATCGTGTTGAGGTTTATGAAATGTGCTCTCGGTAAGGTAGCCAGAGGAAATTTGGAAAAGGCTGGCCTGGCTGCCTGCCTGCCTTTTTTTTTTTTTTTTGTTTTACTCCTGTCTGTGAAATTCTGTGGTGGTTCTAGTTCATGTAACCCATTTCAATAGTATTTCATTCTCTGATAGAGATCTGAGTAGTCCCGCTGCAATGATAGTGTAGACACAATACGATGTATTCTGGGATGTCTTCAGACAAAGTGAAAGGCTTGAGAATATTTTCATTGTAGGAGATTGCTTTTTCTTATTTATATAAGAACTTGCCAGTCTGAAGGTGTTTGGACTTAGAGTTGCATTACTTGTGTACACATTTCTGGGGATTATCTCAATTTCAATTTAATTTGCCACTCCACTTGATGCTATAAAGCTCTCGGGAATCTTTAATTTTCAGTGAGAGCTCACTAAATTAAAATGAAATATGCTTACATCATCAGCACTGAGAATGGCTCTTGTTGTTCCAGATTTCCATTTATACTTCACTGGAGCTGCTTGTTCAAGGCAGGCATCAGGGGACTTGGTTGTACGGCACTAGATCTGATTGTGTGGCTGAACACCCTTACGTTCTGTGTAATTGTGCTGATGTTAAGAAAGCTTTTTAGCTTGCAATACACTGTATTCCATGTGAGCAGTGACACGTCGGCTGTGACACGCTGAGTTTTTTTAAATGTCATGGATCTCAGCAGTTTTCAGTAATGTTTAAATTACATATGAATTTACCCTCACTGCTCCCTGAATTGATATCCCGTGAGGCTAAAGGATATCAGAGAAATCAGTGTCTGTACCCCTTGTAACTGTTTCCACCATCTGAGTATTCCAGTGTCCTTCAGTAGCTCTCTGCAGCACCTGGGAGGGGAGTGGAAGGGACTGCAGTCTGAAGGGGACGGGAGAGCAGTTGGAACAGATGAAAGCAGAATGAAGGAAAAAAAGATAAAGAAAATTGCACTTAACATTTATATACATACTTTTGCCTGTGTATACACTATCCGCCTTCTCCTGGTGACAGTATCGGCTGTGGTGCCTCTGCAAGGAAGTTACCTGTGTGACTGCTGGGGGTGGTAAGGTGAAGGCAAAGACTGTCGAAGGGATGGTCTGATTGCCCCTGGCCGCAGTACCAGGGCATCACAGCTTCTGTCAGACAGATCTGAATCACAGCCTGCTACAGAGGAGGACTGCTTTAGTCTCCTAGAACTGAAAGAACCACCATCGACACAAGACTCAAAAACCCCAAGTTTGCTCAATCACAGGGACTAGGAGGAACTTCATAGAGAGACTTTGTACACGCTGCAGCCCTGATTCAGTGCATGGAGAGTCTTTTTCTGAAGGAACACCATGTCTGTTGTGAATGAGCTGACCATGTATTTCCTGGGATACTGCTCTATTTTTGTACCTTACAGTGGGGGAAAAACAGTCTGCTCAGGTCTCTTGTCTGTTTCCAACCTTCTCCCATATTTTTCACCTATATTTTTTTGTAACTGTCATTTTTAGTTTCCCTTTTGTTCCTCACCTTTCCTGGTACAGAAGTCTGGATAAACTGGAGTCTTGTGCCATCCGTAGCAAAGACTGCTTGCATGGGAACATTTTAGTTGAGAAGAACATATGTACATAGATTTTTGAATGTCCAGTAACTGGTGATTCAGTCAGGTACAAGAGACTGTCATATGCAGCCAGCTTTTAATTGTGCCAGCTTTTCATGTGATAATTCCTCTTTTAAACCCGCGAGCAATTATTTCAAAGGACCTTTTCATAATGAAGATGGTATTGTGTCAGGATAACCAGCTGTGGTGCAGAGTTAGGAATAAGGTGTTTAATAGGGAAGAACTCTAATGCACGGACTTCGCAGGAAGAAGATTTAAAACTTCAGTTTTTATTAGCACCAAATATCAAGCAAGTTCCATGACAACAAGCTGCACTTTCAAGCTAGTGAGTTATTTAGGGAAAGTGAGTTGGTAATTATATGACACATTAATTCAGTCTGTGTACTCTCTTGTGCTTGCATTTGCAAATCCATATTCCTTCAGTTGTGCACAAGTCTAAGGTCACAATTTTCTGTTCTTCTCCCAAAAGTAGTATTATTTCCAACCATGAGGTTTTGAGGCATCTCCGTTCTTGAGAGACCAAGTAGCGTAACGTAACTGCTCGCCAGGAGAAGAGTCAAAGCACCTCTGGCTTCTAGGGGAAAATATTCCTGTTTCTAACCTAGTTGTGTATCTGGTTCCTGCAGCTGAGCTGACAGCGTGAAGAATTTTCCCAAACAGCTTCAACTGTCGCTCGTGCAGGCTCCCTGTTAACTAACACCAACGTGACTTTCAAATGAAATTATACCGGTGCAAAGGCAGCGGCCGTTGCTGGGGAGGGAGAGGAGCTGTGTGGTGCTCTGAGGGCTATAAAGCTCTGAGCTTTTGGTGACTTGGGCTGTCGTAAGTGATGTGGTACAGGCTCATGGAGCGGGAGGAGGGGTTCCAAGAAAGCGCTAGAAGCAGCGCCATGGTGAAGTGCGCTTTTCCTCGAGTGCTTGCAAATGCTTCATCTTAATTGAGTTTGTAAACAGCTTTAACTCCCTTGGGGGGAGGGTTCAATTCCTTGAGAAATGAGAGCCTGAAAATGAGAGAAATGAGAATTGCTTTTTTTTTTTTTTTAATGTAGAATTTATCTTGGACAGTTAGGCTGCCACAGCACAAAATGTGGGGATGCATATGCTGCTCCAGTCACCTCAACAGTGTGTGCATGCACGTGAGCATTTCAAAAGAACAGCAACGGCAGCACTTCTAGGCTGAGGCATTTTTTAGCTCAAAACTGTGTGCTTATTATCCAAGCTGAGATACAATATCAGAATCAGTTAATTGCATCTGTGGATGATACAATAACACTGAACAAGTTTCCAAGGTAAATTGGGTTAAAAGCAAAAAAAAAAGGGGGGGGGGATAAATCGGTGCAGCATTCATCTGTCTGGAGAATGCTAAACAACCAGCCACAGTTCTGCTTGGTAACAACAGCGCTCAGCCAGCCAGTTGCAGGCTTGCATCGGGCAACGGAGGACATTGCTCTCAGTCAGAATGTAGTCACTGGTTAGGTCCATAACTAGGCGGATATGAATTACTTGGTTACAGTACTCACTTTGCTCTGTAGGGACTATGGTCTCCCCACTCAGCATCGAACCTGAACTTCACAAAGCCATGTAAGGTGTCCATCCTTGGGCACTTAAAGTTATTAAATACAGGTAACTGAGTCCCTGCCACATAATGCAGACTGGGACACTGATGAACCAGGTGGCCCTGTGTGCAGAACAGCAGATTTAAATGGTACAGTAGAGGTGGAAGGGCTGAAGCAGCGATGGGCTTAAGCTTTACAGCCAAGGAAAGGTATTTGTGGAGGAAGGAGATGATGAGGTGCATTTGAGTACACGTTCATAAACTGGTTCCTGAAATCCCTTTGTTTCTATAGTAATTTTTAGTATCTTTAGGAGCAATGCTTTACAGCTGAAGGTCGTCGCTGGCCATATGGAAAAATAAACACATTAACAGTTGTTTTTTATGCTGTACTTTGTTTTATATAGCTTAATTATATACAGTTATATTTTATTTTGCTGGCTGTGATTTGAACCATATTCTGCAATAGCAATGCCACAGGAGTACAAGGGGAGGTTTATAGCAGACAGGGCTCCCACCCTTTGGAGTTATTCTTGTAACCACAAGTACAAGGAAGTTTCTGTTAAATGCTTCTGTAGTGACAGAATGTTCTGCCCAAACAATTTCTGCATAGAAGCTACCAGGGAGGAGTTTGAGAAATCATTGTACCTAATCAGCCATTTCTTCATTAAGAAACGACGCGTTGCAAGATGACGTAAGCCCTCTGCGCAGCTAACGTGCATTGGTGTGGACCTGGTAGCGAATGCTTTCTGGCTGCTGGAGGGAGGAATGTAAACCAAGCTGTTCTCACAGGGCAACAAAACCCACATTTTTTTCTAGCGAGCAGAGTAACATACGCTGTTTCTATGGGGAAACGGTTTTATTGCGGGTGGGGGAGCAAGGCCTGGGGTAAAACAACCTACACAGGCAACCGGTGGGCTTTCAGAAAAACAGCCTGTCAAACAGCACTGCCTAGGTGCGTTAGTAATGATAGATTCTTTCCTTCTTTGGGCCTTTTAACATAGGGGAAGGTAAGAAACATAGGGCTCTGTATTTTGATGTGTCAAGACAAAATTTTGGATGAAGTTTCATAGGCGACCCTTAAGTCTCTTTGAAAATTATTGCCTTGTGGATGGAAAGTACTTTGTATTACACAGTTCGTATCATCAGCTAAGCTTCACATTCCCAGGCTGTGTTAAGTATACGTGAGGAAAAAAAGCAGGATGCCATCTGAAATCCTAGGCTGGTTGTTGATGAAATAGAAAGCCCTCTGTCTATGCCAACATGTAGGGCAAAAAGCAAAGGCAGCTGAACTAGGCCAGCTGCTGGGGGGTGGGGGGTACAGTGGGCTTAGGTGTTTTTTTTTTTAAACAATAGGATCTTGAAAATCAATAGCATACTCTATTACCCAGGCTTAAGATCTAGTGGAAAGACAAATTAGACTGTAAAATTAATACAGCTGCTCTGAGCTCCTATATTTCTGTAAGAATCATTAGGTTAGCATTCCTGGAGTATAGAACCAATGGTGAATAAATGAAATTGAAAGACAACATGTTAAAATCCATATAAGAAAGGTCTGTTAAATGTATACAGCATGATGAAATTGTAACGGTCCTTGCCACAGTGTAAGACCGTGAAACTTTCCACTTCAAAGTCAGGAAGGGACTAAAGGTAGCTGTGGTTAATGAGACCATCTAGTGGTACACTTAACAGGATGAAGCAAACTCAAGTAAACTAAACAACGTGTACGGAACTGAGGGACCTGGAAGAAACTTCCACCAAAGATCTGGGTTAGCCTTTATGGAGTTTCCTGCACCAACCTCTCAAACCTCTGGGTCTCCACTTCCAGACCATGTCTGCCCTTACACGTTCAATGGTGTGTCTGTGCTGGCGTTCAGCATACAGCCAGTTTAAAAGCAATCCCACTTGTGAAGCTGTTTGACGTAGGGGGTACAATAACTGGTACCGATAAGGCACTGTCAGATGTGAGAAAAGGCCTGGTTAGCCAGGTAGCTTGGCTGAAGTCATCTGACATAGTAGGAGTTCCATGTTAGCATGTCTGGTGTTAATTTTATAAGTTTTTCTATGTAATTTTTGAATCTAAGGAACTACCTCAGAAAAAAAAAAGAGAAGTTTATTTCAAAATTATCAATAACAGACAAATTCTAAAGAAAAAATAATTGAGTTTGGGTTTATGTATTTTGTTACACTGTAAACCTGATCCCCCCCCAGTATCTTCTGAATTGTTGCCAACTATCACAGCAGTTCAGCTTGCCCTGAAGAGGAAAGGGGTCCAAGTTTACCTGGGGAACGGGTAAGCCACTTGCAGATTATTATTATTTTTTTTTATTAATTAAGGAAGGATTGGTCAAATCAAAGATGGGTAATGAGAAATGAAAAAAAAAAGATGTATGCTGTGTCGTCTTTTTTTTTTTTTTTAAAGGGCATACACTGTGTGTATGCGCTTGCCCACGCACGCACCTTTGGGTATGTATGTAATCACTGTATAGCCTGTAGTGTAGTTGATTATAAAGAATACAAAAGACATTCTGTTGTAAACTTTAAAGAATATTTAATAACTTTTAAAAATAAAATGTATATTTTAAATTTTGTTCTTATATGAATGCACAAAAATGTATCATTGTAGTTGCAGTGACAAAAGCCAAAGAACTGAGGAGACCTGCCCACTGCGGTAACATACAGGTGACAACCTAAGAGAATTCACAATGGAATCCAACCAAAATTTCCCAGGGCTAGTCCTGACTTGTTTCCTTACTGTCAAGCGTCTGACTCGGTATCTGTGAAGATCATTCACGCTTAGCAAGGACCCTTGCAGACAAAGTTAATGACGAGTCTGGTGTTAAAATAAATGCCACAATCAGGTGCTATTTCTGTTGCTTACCTTTGGTGCCAGGTTTATAGCACAACAGTGAAGCTGAGGGGTCAGTGGATGGCTTCAGCTTCCTCTACACTAAAAACCTCAGGCCCTAGGGGGGGAATGGGGGAAGAGGCAACTCCGAGCCATGCGCCCTGGGAGATGGAACCAGTTCTTAATTGGTGTGTGAGCAGTGAGGGGGCTGGGTGGATTTGCATAGCAGCCAGATTGCTGATGCAAGGTAAAATATTTTTGCAGCTTCTGTGCAGTTCCTTCCTCTCTGTATTATAAATCATACAATGCTGCACTCAAATGGTAACTGTTAAAAGGAAGAGTAGACCTTTGCGAGATTATATTATTTGAGGGGGAGGAGCAAAGAAATATTTGTAGAAAAGAAACTGGTATGGATTTCAGTGAGTGTGCACTCTAAGATGTGGAGCTAAATAATTCTGTTACATGAGCAATAAGATTTGGCTGCTACTGACAGTTACTGTACAGGAAAATAAAATATATTCTATTAAATATGTATATATACTTGTATTTATTATTATACTTGTGAAGATGACAAACCATAAGTACATTGGACTGAATCTAAAAGCTAAAACCTGACCGTGCTGAATTCGGTAGGTCCAGCCATGCGCCCTGTGCTTCCACATCTCGTTATTTAACAGAAGGAGCAATGAGTATAACTTAGGAGTGCTCTCCTTCAATGTCTTTGCTGCCTTTGGTTCTGTCTTTAATTTAAGTATGTTGACTCCTCCTTCATGCTTAAAGATAAGAAGTGAAAATAATATAAAAGACTTTACTAAAAGTGACAAAACACTAATGGAAGCAATTGGAACGACTCCTGTGTTGCTCTGCATATGGAGGATATAAACAGCCTTTAAATGGGTGTTATGTACTACAGAGTATTTATAATCAACCAGTTCAACATGAAGTTTTATGCATAATATGGAATTATCTGTTTTGTTTTTTTTTTTTAAAAAAAAATTGTTGCTGTTGTATATCATAAAGTATTCTGACCTCTTCAGCAGAGAAAGGATGTGATGTTTTTAAAAAGAAAATACGGTGAGTCTGAGACTTGTTCTGTGCAGTATGGTCAAGGTTTGAAATTGGCTTGTGCTGGTAATACTTTAAGCACCATAACATCCGTTCGGCCTGTGTGAAGAGCGTTTGTAACATCAAATATAGAAAATAGTCCAGTTGTTCAAATGATACACAAGTTGCAGTAGCATCTCGGTTGGCAGTGTAAGGGTAGTGTTTAAAAAAAATTATTACTAGCAATGTGTGGTCCGTTTATGTTTGGTGGGGTTTTGGTCTTTGTTTTCAGCAGGTAGTGCCATACATTTCTGCTGCAGCAACTGGGCTGTACAAAGTGAGCATTGCTTACGCTCCCTACAGGTACGTGGTTTTGAAAACCAAGGCAGTTTACCTTGTAGACATCTAAACTGTGGAAAATCTAGAGGGAACCACAAAATGTGACTTGTCTTTGGTCTCTGTTTCTTATTTTGTTTCTTCTGTAGGTTTAGCTGAAGTCTAGCAGTCTTCTCTGAGAGCTCAGCGCATAATATTGGGAGACTCGCAGGATGAGGGTTTGTGATCTCTCTTCTCCCTACACCATCATCAGGCAAACTGGTGAGTTGTCCTGCATGGGAGCTCTTCTACAACGGTTTGCTCTTATCAACTGAGACAGCGCCAGCCTGCTGTGTCTGTGTTAATATTTAATGGCAGGGATCACTACAAATAGACTTGCCTACCTTTTATCTTTCTTAATAATCAATGTTCTGTTAATGTATTCATCACTGTGTTATGCTGCTTTTCAGTGGTGGCAATGCTGAGCTGTCAGCAGGAGCACCTGGGTGTACAAACTACAGATCAGGGCAAGGACTAATAGTACATCTAACCTGGAATTGCGTCTATGAAGACAAGAGAGGAACAGAGTGGAAAGAGGGAAGGAAGGAACTTACACCATCTTTCCAAGAGCAGGACTGTTGCCAGGTCAGCCTGGGCGCAGACAGCATTGAGACTGTGGTCACTGTAACAGCAAGAGTAAGGTTCCTGCTTGGGGTACAGGGCACCCGTGTGTGGTCTACTCACAGGTTTAACCCTGAGGTCTGTTACCATTTGTCAAGGCTTGTTGCATGGCAGTAAAATCCTTTAGCGGTGGTGAGGTTGCTGCGATAGTGATTAGGAAGCCACATAAAATGCACGTAAGTAATACATTACCGTCAACTTTGCTTGCACAGCTAAATGCCCCGTGCTACAGAGGGTGATGCGTAAAGGTGGGTGTAACATTTTGGAAGATACCTGCTTTTTCACACACCAGGCTGTCCTAAGTGCTTCCCCACAAAACATGGAGTAGTTCGGGCCTGGGGGTGAGAAGACTGCAGGAAAACAGCAAAGAGGGGGGAAAAAAAAAAGCCAACCCAAAAACCTAAGCAGTAAGAGTAGTATTTGTCAGTGGTGCAGGTCCAGGAAAGGGTTACTGAGGGGAATGAAGGAGATGTTTCAGTAGGCTGTGAGTCGGTGAGTCCAGCTTTACTGCCGGAAATTGCCTTTACATCAAAGTAAGCAAAATGTCCCTTGTAGCTGAGACCTGCTGGTGTAAGCTCTAAAGCTGCAGGGTAACCTTTTTTTGCCTGAACTTGATGCACACTTGTAGTTTGTCACAGCAGGAATGGCTGCATTGGGCTTTCCAGGAAGACGGGGCACTGTGGTTGTCTCTCTGGTCTATTGTCAGGGGCTGAGAGGTCCTCAAAGGCTAGCTGCAGGAGCAGGCCAGCTGCATTGCTCTGTTTGCCTGCTGTGTCCTTTCCCTGGTGGGCTTCAGCTTGTCCCTGTCACATCAGCATTGTCTGGGGCTGCTTGCTGAGGGGAACTGTTTGTTTGAACAACAGGAAACATCTGATTCTTACGCTTCTGCGCACACCTCCTAGCGATGAGGTTACTACATAAATTGCTTCAGTTACCAATGCAGGGTGGGGAACTGACAACTGGTGGCTGTTCTCTGGCTAAGGGAAGTTACCATTTAGATTCCTGCAAATTTCAGAAAGCGTGGGGCATGTTCTAGCTAACAGCCACGCGGAGGGAGATGGGTCTGAAAAACAGAACTGAGAGGTGCCTCCAGTTCTAACAAAGACTGATGTGTCTTGGCTAAAAGCGTGCAGCTGGAAAAAAAACAAACCAAAAAACCCCAAAAAAACCTAAGCATAAAAACATCTGAAGTCTTAATAACTCTCAGAAAAATGAGCAATGTGCAAAAGATTTTTCCTCAGCAAGGCAAGCTCTATCATACCTGCAGACGATGATATCCCAAAGTAACTTAATGAAATGGTGACATTCAGGGAAGGAACAGCTGACAGCTTTGTACAGATCTTCAAGTGTGGAAATGAGTGATATTTTTTTGGCAGACTTACTTGAAACAGGGATGATAAAAAATAAAACCATAGTAGAATGACAGAGAGAGCCCACTCACAAGTTGTTTACTGAAATGAAGATACAGCTGAAAGTAATTACTTGTTTCCCAGAGGTATAAGTGATAGTGCCTCCTACAAGAAATAATACTCAGTTATTTCAGTTGGAATGTAAAATGGGATAGAAAGGTTCCCTCTTTCTGAGGTTAGATGCTGGGTGTTCTCACCTCCTTTCAGAACAGTATGTGTATATGAATGTAATATATATATATTACATATATAGTCAACCACTTATATGCCACTGGCAATTAATAAATGAGACAATGTCCAATGTTGTTTTTCCTTAACAGCCAGACCTCATTGTACAGATTCTGATTAAAAGCCTGACTTTGCAGTGCGTAAGATTAAAAATACTCCTTTAAAATAACATATTTCTGAGGATGATCCTCTCCTGGCTACAAAAATCATCTTGAGACATTTGGAGGCAGGGCCGCTTGAGCTTGACATTTTAGCTGTGTGCAAACTGTAGTAAAATTACAATTGCATTCAGTGCTAGCTACTCTGTACCATCTTTCCGTGCTGAAGAATACTCATTTTCTACACCATCTCTTCCAGACCGGGACACACAGGAAGGCAACCTGGCAGGTTTCGCAGGGGCTGCCTTGGTGCAATCTTTTCCTAACATCCGTTTGCAGATCAGCCCCGTGGTAAGCAGCCTCTTTTGCCTTGCCATGGGCTGTGGAAAAGGAACCACTGCTCTTTGGAGGTTTTCTTCTGTTGAAGACAAGGCTGCTTCTTACCTGTGCCAGTTCATGTACCGACTTTTCCTTTTCTTTTCTTCCTCCTTCAGTGAAGTGGGGCGATTCACAAAATCTTCAGAAAGATAGCATTATACACAGTTTATAGTACAAAGAGAGGGGAAAAAAAAGGTCAGATGAATGAGCATGGAGACTTTCCTGTGTCCTTTGGAGGAGGAGTGGAAAGATTGGGAATGATATCTATGCACAGTAGGTGTCTGCCTTGACTACCTGACAATACATGGTCATTGCAAAGGTGAGTCCGAGAATCTAAGGGAAAAAAACAAGCAAACAATAATTTTTCAGTAAGTAAAACCCTCCCTATTTATTGAAACAAAAGAGAAAAGCATGCTCACACGGGTTTTGTTCACACACAGGAAGACACATCACGCACTGCTTTCCTGCCGGCTCATCTCCTTGTTCTGTTCCTAGTTCCTGTCTGCCTTTTGTCCTTATCTGTATTGCTGTTTCACAGAATGAACAATAAGAGCACGGGAGAGTTGATTTCTCCACAACAAGCAGCCACTAGATAGGGAAGAGGTATATTGGAAAGAAATGCTTGGATGTCTTTTGCTTGAATATGTTTTATGGTAGGAACATCCAGCTGTGGGGTGGTGTGGTTATCTTGGTAGCTATTGCTTTGACAGCCAGTCAGGTTCATCCCTGTCCCAAAGGATGGGATGTACTTGCCTTATGTACTTCACTTTCCTGAGCATATGGTCTGCACGGGTCCCTGTGGGGGCATCGCTGGAAACTGCCCATGTGTTACTCAGGGCCATCAATGCCTCAGCAACAAGATACGGGTCTTTCTACTCAGCCTATGTAAGAGAAGCAGCGGGGAGGTGGTGGTTCTCCAAATCCAACTACTGACCTGCTGTGCTGCCTCTGGTAGAGTATTTCATCAGAAAAGTAGTTCTGTGAATGTTCTAAGTGGTTGCTACTATTCCTTTGCCACACCCCTCTGAAAACCTGTCATTAAAATGAAGGTTTGCCAGGTAGAAATTTCTGTATTCTATTTTAAGCACTTAATTTGACCACTTCAAATTTACTCTTTACATAAATAGCAGTTCCTGTTAACAGGTCTTTTGAAAGAGTACATGAATAACACACATACTACTTTTTATAAATAAATAAAAAATGGTTATAAAGTTGTTTGTTAGCATCTTCATTTCCGATTCTTCCACAGTGAAATAAGATGGTCAAGGTTTAATGTGCTGTTGCCTTTTGGAAATACCCCCGACCACTGCCTTCTGCTTCCTAGCAGAGGAACATCTCTGGGGACAGCTGCATAATGAAACCTTGGTGGTTGAATTCGTGTTACAATTTTGAGTGTGCATGGTGAAGAGCCTTCTGCCGCGTGTGCTGTGTGTCCTTCCAGTTGTGTGACTGTGTGATTCTAACGGTGAGATTGTTAACATGAAAACCAGAAGCTGTCACCTGCTTAGGGCCAGAATGACACTGTAACAGAGGGAGCCCAATTCATTTTAGGTGACAGTGGATCAAAATTTTCATCGTCAATTAGAATCAATCACATAACTGCAGCTGGAAGACAGACCAAGAAACTTTGTGTTCTGAGGTGTTTTCTCTGTGTTTCACAGCATTTATCAGCAATAGAGTATTTTTAAGTTGTTTGAAGTGTTTTCTCCCATGCAAACTAGTAATTTCTTTCTGCCAGACAGTATTCTCTTAAATACCCTAAATATAAACAAGGTCTATGGGCTGCTGGGGGTTTAATGCATCTTTTAAAGCCTCCCTCCACGTGAATAGATGCTTTAAAGCTGTTTTTTAAAATGTGGTAATACATTAACAAGTCTTACGTTGTCTTTCTGCCATATGATCTTGTTGTGCTTATCTTAATGCATATCTGCTTAGCACACCGGAAATAAAACCCAAAANTCGGGTATTTCATTAATAACCTGCAGCCAGTACATGACACATGTCATTCTGCCTAATTTGACAGTAGTGGAAATATGAGTGGAATTCTGATCCCAGGCTCTCTCTTGCTGCTGCAAGTGATTTACCATGCAAAATTAAAAACCTCCACGGGTTAATCTGGAGTTACATGGTATTAATTAGCTTAGCAATGCCATAGAGAGGTGGAGCTGGAAACTAAAGTTCTGTCTTCGCTGCATTTGGGAATTGGCCTTTGGGCCATAATCGGAGGGCTCACATGGCTGGAACAGCCTGAGCTCCAGCACAGCTTTCACCTGCATATCCTCAGGCTCAGATTTGTGCTGTTGTGGCTGCATTACGGCCACAACCACAGCAAGCTGGATTAAAGACACAGGTACCTAAGAATCAGAGACAGGGTGCTAGGCGAACGGCTGATTCTTATCTCAAAGATATGGTGGGAATAACTGCAGGTCAAAATCTGCCCGTCTCTGCAGGGAAACGAGGTAGGCAGGACTGGCAGTTAACAGAAAAGGAGAATGGTTTTCTTTCAAGGTTGAATAATGGTAACAACATCTCAACTTGTAACTTACCCTGGGACTGAGAACAGGGGTTGAAGACTTAAGCTAACATTAGGCTGTCTTAAAGTTAGATATTTAGTCATAGCAGTGTAGAATCTTTAAGGTTGGAAAAGACCTCTAGGACCATCAAGTCCAACCGTCAACCCACCACCACCATGTCTACTAGTCCATGTCCTGCAGTTCCACGGCTACACGCTTTTTGAACATAAACAGTCTAAGCAGATGGTCCTCTCTGGAGAATTACCGGACAAATACAGGTACCCTGAAAGGCAATTCACCCCACCCTGACCAAGGTGTCTTTGGAGGGTAGGGCGTATCTCTCCACTGAGTCTAGTCTAAGCCTTGGATAAAACACTGTGTAAAGGCCCTGCTCTTTGCAGTGCAGCGCAGAATAGAAGATGTGTGCAGTATTCCTTGCAGCAATTAAAACACAAAAGACAAATCTTGCAGAGTTTATCATCATGCAAAATCTGGAATTATTAAAACAGGCTTGGGCAACGTATATCTGGACCTATGGTTAGTTACTTAGTTACAATTAATTAGGATTTGAAAATTCATATTAAACTGTACCTGCACCATAGCTGTGCACAATCCAAAGATTCCCACTGCTAGTAGGTTTTCCTGGAGCCATATTTTCACTGTTTCGTAGCAAGGCTGGAAAGAAAAGCCCAAAATGTTGTATTAGCCATAAACCCACAGCTCTACTCCTCTGGGGATATACAGACAGAAAAGAGCCAGCTCAGACCAAACTGCGAGGTAGCCTGAACAAGCAGTTCAGTATTCGAGCAACTACTGTGTATTTCTTGGTTGAAGCTTGAGCATGCACCTTGTGCAAAAAAAAAAGTGCACCTCCAAAATGCAAAGCAAAAATTGTGCCCGCTGTTTTGGACATGCACGGGGCCAAGAATCATTCAGCCTTCAGTTAGGGGCTTTCACGTACATATAAAGGAAAGAAGAAGCATAAGGTGTGGTGTTAACCTGCACTGATCTTCTTGGTACCCCAAATAAAATGGAATAAGAAATTTTACGTCCTTAAATTCAAAGTATGACGCGGAGCTACTTGAAAGGTAAGAGGGTGCCGTGTTTGGCTGGAACCTGGCTTCTCCCCCTGCCGATCCATGTGTATAAAATTTCACTGGAAAATGGCCAAGGGAGCTTTACTCACGGTCTTAACAAACCATTAGAAATAGCAAAACTTCATTGTAATTCCACCTCATCAGCTGGCATTACTGCACACCCCTCCTGGATAATTGCTCTACCTGTAATTAGCACAAAGAATTGCCGAGCTAATTTCAGACAAGCATTTCGGCTCTATCTGCCTGCTCTGGAAAGATCTTGCTGAGGACACTGTAGGGAAATTATCCCATGGAGTTTTGAATTTGATTACAGGCAAATGCAGAAACTCATTGCAAAAAAAAATAAAATGGCGCAGTTCCACCCTCCTACTGTGCAGCGGAAGCCCCTGAATGAGGGTTCCTGGCAGGAGCAAAGCACGCCAGGCTCACACAGTCCTCTTGCTCACAACTGCCTGGGCCACCATAAGCTACGGCTGCTGCTCCAGGGCTTGTGCTATGCGTGTGGCTGAGCCATTTGCCTTTAGCACTACCTGACTCCAGTAGGTGGGGCATTAAAAAGGACAATCCTGTCCTTTTCTAGCTAGATCTAACTAGACCATGCTCCAGCTCAGTGTTGGAAGGTACGTGTCTGCGATGTGAAACAGCAGCTCAGAGCCGACTGAAAGGAAAGCCCTCAGCTCGTAAAAATAATTAAATTGGCCGTTTCAGTGGAGGCCAAAAGCCATAGCTCAACAGAAGCCTTCTCAAACCTTCTGATTAAAGATGACTATGGATACAACACGCTTTATCAGCTGTATCGCCCTGCAAATGACTAGCTGCCTGCCCTTTACCTGGGTTGCAAGGCAGCTGCTGCTGCTGAAGAGCTACTCACCGCTTTCCACCAGGTCCCTGGGGAATGGAGGCCACAGTTCTCGCTGAATTCTAAGCAGCAGGAGTCCGGCACCCGGGTTGTGTTGTACACGTCAAACCAGTCAGTGTAGTTGGAAACTCCACAGCACCTGAACTGGAAAAAGAAGAATCAAGACGATACTGTAAGTATGACCTGTCACTCACTTGTGCTTGATCTGACTTCCACTCCCTGGCGCTGGACATTCCGTGCATTTCAGTTACACCAGCAAAGGCTTGACATTTCAAAGAAATGCAGTATTTCCTCAGCTTTACCCAAGTAAAGTAGACCCCATTCCCCCAGTCCTTTATATGTTTAAATATGGTTTTGCATTTAGCTAATGTTGCTATAAAAAGGTGAAGGCACCTATTAGCAGTGGCAGGGCACTGCAGGAGCTCAAACAGAACAACCCCAGCCAAGTACTGAGGCTAAGAATTCATGTCACCGAGCAGGATTGTAACAATCGTTTGCAGCTTGTTGTCAGGAAAAAAATTATGTAAGATACAGCACCCAGGAGATGTAGATACTGGGATCTCTACGGCACACTATTTCTGAAATCATGATTGAAGTTAACGAGGCAACTTTCTCTCTAAGCTGTTAATTACTGATCACCTTTGAAAGTCTTTGTCAGACAGTAAAAGATGTATTTCTCTTCGGTGCAGTTCCTTAATGTCATCATCTGATGGTGCTAAATAGTGGCGCTTTAAGTGGCTGCGGTAAGTGTCTGCGTACGATGACACAGCGTACAATGCCTCAGGCAGTGCTAAAGCGGAAGGTTTGTTCAACTTTGGTAGCAGGATGAAAGGTATAGAAAATATATGTAAGAGTGCAGGGAATGGCTCTGTGACCACCTTCCCCCGCTGGGAACTGGTATATTCCTGTGCTGCAGAATAAGCTAAGGCTCATTACCACATAGATGTACACACCATCTGTCACTCCTGTGCTCAGTCAAAAGTATGGATTTGTCAGTATTTAGACACTTTACCACTAATGAGTAAAACAAGATGACACTGGGCTGCAGAACTGCTCTCTGCTATTGGCAGTACTTCACACTTCTTCAAGGCTATGCCAGCCACCTACTTAGCCCCAAAACGACTTGCCAAGGTCTTATTTTTTGAATGTGGTTTTTTTTAGTATAAGCCTGTACGGTTATTTTTCACATCCCTATAGAGACCATTCCTCTGGTTTCTGATAGACTCATAATCATGCGAACAACTGCATCACCAGGACCTAATTCAGATCTTGATGCTTACATTGGCCTGAGGAAGAGTTTTTCCCTCTACATAAAAAAAAAAAAAATCTAAAAAAAATAGTTGTAGAGTGGATGGGCACAGAGGGCTGAGTGTTCGGGTCCTGTTGCACACACATGATCTGCCATTCAAGACCAACAGAGGGCAGAGGTGTCACACATTGCCTCGCACATCACGCTGCTTCAAGCACTCACAGCAAGTAGTCTGCGATAGAGACGTTTCAGTGCTCACAGCACTGTTTTTCTTCTGCCAAGCAGAAATCTTTCCCGGATTAACATCTACCCCCCCAAGGTTCTGCTTGGAATTCTGATTTGGTCCATGGCAGGAATCAATCCTTAGCTTGCAACTCTGATTTGTGAGTTTACAGGCTTCATTTTCTACAAACTGTCTTGAAAATAAAAAAGTTTATGACTTTCTTTTTGTTTCTTCTATGTCCCTGCACACAAGACAGGAGCTCTATGCATAACAGGTCCGTAAAGTGGATAGGAGCAGCATGGAACACATGGCATGCATTTGAGGAAAGCAGGTTTTTCTGGAAATCTAACAAGGTGATCTTGCAGGCTGTCATCATCAGAGTCAGGAGGCAGCTCTTTGACAGACAGTGAGAAGTGACAGCTTGTAAATAGCAAGCCTTGAAAATGTGGCTCAGCTGTGATGTAGATAGTGCAACAGTAAGGGCTGAGACGTTTGAGTGATGTTCTGGCCAAACACAAGTGACACAAGTTTGCATAAATCAGGACTAGACCCCTTCACAGAATGGCAGGGGTTGGAAGGGACCTCTGGAGATCATCTAGTCCAACCCCCCTGCTAGTGCAGGATCACACAGAGCAGGTTGCACAGGATTGCATCCCAGTGGGTTTTGAATCTCTCCAGAGAAGCAGACTCCACAACCCCTCTGGGCAGCCTGTCCCAGGGCTCTGTCACCCTCACAGTAAAGTTTTTCCCAATGTTCAGATGGAACTTCCTGTGTTCCAGTTTGTGCCCATTGCCCCTCATCCTGCCACTGGGCACCACTGACAAAAGTCTGGTCACACCCTCTTGACACCCCCTTTAGATACATCTAAAGGACCCGACTGGACACGTTCCTGAGTGATATGCTCTAGGTGGCCCTGCCTTGGCAGGGGGGGGTTGGACTAGATGATCTTTCGAGGCCCCTTCCAACCTCTGTGATTCTGTGATCTAAGCACTGATAAGATCCCCCGTGAGTCTTCTCCAGGCTAAATTGTATTGTATAGCTGAGGGTGTCAAAGTCTGACAGACTAAGGAGATGATGAAGTACAGGTTTTGTAGTTAAGGGCTCACCAACAGGTTGAGGTTTGCTGTTCCTATGGAGCCTGTGAAGCAGAAGGTGGCTAGGTCATGATCTAGGTTTGGGATCCAAAGAGTAAAACTTCCTGGTAAGCCAGAAGGCAGAAATAGGAGGGGATGCAGTTGCCAAGACAAGCTGCGGTTGGACACGCATTGCCTGCCCATGCAGAGCCTCTGTGTATTGTACAAGAGCGGAAGATTAAATATCGATACTTGCCTGCCACTGCTGGCAGACAGGGCAGGCCCAGCCATGGGAGAAAGGGCTAAAAAATGATCAGGGGTAAAAAAGAATGAAGTAGCATGAGGATCACTAGTCTTGGGACTGGAAGAAATGTCTGGAACTGTAACTGAAGAGATGTCGTGCCTCTGGAAGACAAAGGAAGGATAAGCAGTGGATAATGCACAATCCTAAAGGAGAGGAGGTGACGAACACGTAAGAGTACTAACACTGCAGCGACAGGAGAGTGCCTGAGCAGCTGAGCAAGCAGTGTGCAATGAAGACCAAGTCCAGTGAACAGCGTCTCTAGGAGCAGAGGCACTGACCATGGCAGTAGGTCATAGAAGCAAGAACAAGGAAGTGAGCTGCAGTTGGATGGAATGGGTCACCAGGACAGATACAGCAACAAGGTCTAGCTGGAAGCCAAGAAGATGGAAAAGCTGACAGCTCAGTAAATTCAGAAACTTCATTATGGAGGCCCAAGTAGAGAAGAGAGAGAGAGTGTGGGAGTGATTGTGGGTCATGTGTGCATGAAGCTGAACGATAAGTAGCCAAATAGTTGACAGAAATGAGGGACTATTAGAAGAGAGCAGCATATTGAGGACAAAGAGCAAAATAAGAGGATTTTTTGAGAGTCCTCTTAGATTTGAGAACAATGTTCCCTTGTTAAAATTTACAGGGTTTCTGAGCAAGGATAGTCGGAGACAGTCCTATACTTGGAGGATGGAGAAAGCTCAGGTCATCTGAACGACAGTTTCTGACACCAGCAGTTGTAGCCAGTTATACCAGACTTCACGTTCTTCCACAAAGGCTGATGTTCTACCAGTGCTGGGAAGTCAAACTGCCTGACTGTCATGAAGCAATTGCAGGCTTGACTCTTGCTACAACCACATTCATTTTTTGGTCATATTTACAGTCCTGCCTTGTTCCCTTCAGTAGTTAAGGGATAAAATTAGACAAGGTTGCCTAATTGATTAGTTCTATTCTCAGTTTCAACAGGGAACAATCCACTTTTTTTTAAGAAAAAAATACAAACTAATAGTGCTTATTTTGGGGTAGCCAGACTAACACATTTTAAAAGGGGATAACCTGTAGAAAAGGTCAGCTACTGTCTTGAAGGGCAGTAACTTTAAGACACCTTGACTTGGACACCTCAGGTCAGTTCTGGGAAGCAGCATGCATGATTAGAATCATGCCCACGTGAGCAAAGGCCAGTACTTATGGCATAAGGTGACGATCAGGTAGTAGTTCCGGGGACACTCGTAGAGTGTGGCAGAGTTGCTCAAACAAGCAAAAGCTTGTCAATGCCTCTGAGTATCTGAAGTTCCTGCTGCTGAACATTTCCAGGAATACTGACAATACACTGCTGTTTGTTTCACCTGTTTCATGTGAGAGCGTCTGCCTCCTGAGATGTCAACACACATTTTTACCATCCTTTGTTAGCGAGACATAAATCACTCCCCTATCGATTACCCATGGGGTTCTGAGGCAACTTGTCAGTTCCCAAGAGCTCAGGACATGCAGGGGCTGCTCAACATGATGATGCAGTCAAAGGCTGTGCTGCTGAGGAGCGCTTGTCCCAGACGAGCAGCACCAAATAGCACTGAGGTCTCTGTGCTGTATTTATGGAATGCAATACTGCCTGCAAACAGCCTAATTTTTGTGCTAACAAGTAATTGCTGCACTAGCATGGGGTATCTAGGGTAATTTACTGTTAAACACAAAGCTTCTATCAGTGCAACAGAAATGGTAAGGAGTTGGATTCTTGTATGTATTTTACAGGCAATCCCAGCACTGAAGGCTAAGTACACCTTATTTTCTCTGCCAAATTCCTGCAAAATCAGCCAGGCTGGGATAGGGTTCATGAAAATAACCAGACACCCAATCCTTGCTGCAGACAGGTTTTAGCAGTTCCTGGGTTTCCGGTTTTGTGACAGAGAACTAGGGACAGGATAGGGTGCCTTGTGTCTCCACTGTGAACTGTGGTGAATAAGACAGTTTCATTCTAAAATCATCTTTAATGGGTGGTTTGGATTGCTTCAGCACTAATCCTGAAGTATGGTTTGATCTAACAGAATCAATGACTGGGGTAGAGGGAGATGGGTCAAATTTTGTTCTCAGTTACAGTGGTCTAAACAGACACAGAAGGCATTACACAGCAGTAAAAGTGAGCTGAATTTGCTCACTTTAGGGAAGCTAATGCGTTTTCTGCATGCCTCTCGAATTACTGCGTGGTTAGTTAAAAGGAGAAGTGTTCAAATATTGATCACAAAGATGCTGGGGATGAAGCAACATTTTAAAAATTAATGTCTATTTCTCATTTCCTAATGATCTCCACCTGTAACTTTAACCAGCCCTGGTTGGTAAGGAGTGTAATGCAGTTCAGGGTAACTTACATCCTAAACTATTAGAATTTCGGTCATGTTTAAAATCACTTTGTATGCTTTCATAGTCTTCAGTCATGACACGTAAAAGTCACCTGCTTGTGTTTCTGATCCTTTTAAGGTTTGAAACACCATTCAGAAAGGTTGAGTTTGGTTAGGTGAAGGTATTAAGGAGAAATCAATAAAATGTTCTAATTTGAAACAGCTCCCTGACCTAGAGGCTCAATACGACTGCAAAGCGAGTCTAGTGCTCTTCCTCTAACATGCGTTGCATGTATGCAGCTCAACCCTATCTTTTATCGGTAGTCTGAACAGAGCAGTCATGGACCAAAACTACAAGTTCTTCCTTAAAGACGGGCCTGACAGATCCTGTTTTTAATTCATCCCCAGTTACTGAGAAATTGTACGCTTCTGTCAAAAGGAGGAAAACCACTTCTCAAGGCACAAAGGCTTCAGAGAAGAAAGCCCCTGAAAAAGGTGCTCAGGCCCTTCACACTCAAAGAAGAAATACAGTGATCACCTCTCACAAGTCACTGTGTGCGCACTGGGTGTCCATACTCCCAGTCAAAACTCCGTTCTGATTTGTGATGATCAGCCAGGCCCACAGAGATGAAATGCCATCTAAACGTGGTTCTGATTCTGGAAGAGCTTTTTCCCCCCTTCTTTAAGCAAAAGTTGCCATACACAGCCGTATTTAGTGAACACAGGGTGGGGATGGTCTCTAAGCTAATAGTAGGAGAAACGAAGAGCTCTGTCAGAGCTTAGATCCCTCATTTCTGAGCCTACTACTTTAACCACAGTGCCACCCTTCTGCTCAAGCTCTGAAAAATACTTTTGCAAAGAAAGGAGTGTGAACGCAGAGAGGACGAGGGAGAAGGACTCCTAATTTCTGCTACTGTCATGTTTTTCACACGTCATGCTTTCTTTAGAGGCTGCTGTTTTCCATCCACGTACAGATATGGCCCATAGCTCAACCACTGACTGATGTCTGCCGGCCCCATTGGAAAAGTCAGTGCTGAGACACTGTCCTGTATGGCAGCGTGGTTAGCTCTAATGTGGGGGGTTTTGAGAGCTGTCTCTTAAGAGTTGGAATGCAAACAGCAAGCCTGGGCTAGGACTTCCTTCTCAGGAAGTCCTCTGTATTGCCCTAATCCTCTTATCGTTGATTACACTCTACTGATTAGGGATGTAAGGGATAACGATTATTACTGAACACAAAAAATAATACTTGGCATTTACATAGCGCTATTGAACTGCAAAGTGTTTTACATAATTAACCATGCTGGGATTGCCTTCTCTGCACCACTGCAATGCTCTATTCCTAAATAGTTTTGAAAGATACATGTGAAAACCAATTATGCAGAGCAATAAAAACGGATCTGTGGGAGCTCTTTGCTTTTCTCCTTAGTGCCCAGCACAGGGAGCATGGAGACTTTAACACTACGGTACTGTCAAGACAGCGCATGGTAATTTCACAGTTGCCATGTTAGAAAAAAGAGCGAAGAGAGTGATGTAACATGACTTGTACTTAGCTTGCAAGATGGCACTTTCCTATTATTTTCTGGGCCCTTAAACCTAGCTAACATTAGTTTCATCTGAAACTTGTAAGATGCTCTTTAAACTGTACTAGGTTTCAATGCCAAAGGAATTCAGACAATTGAGCATGATCTGCAGCACTACACAGGCCAGAGACTATTGAGTCCTGTCTCAAACCCAAGCTTGTCACTGAAGGCAGCTATTTATTTTAGACAAAAAAACTCTGTCTCAACTTTCGAGAAAAAGAATCCACCATCCGGCTGTACAATCACATCCTACCATCAGATATCTGTATCTTGAGTTTTTAGCTCTTGGATCAATTACAGAACCCTTTTCTTTCAAAACCCTTTTCCCTTCCTGCTCTCTTTTTAAGGACTGCAATCACATCACTACTTCATCTTTTCCTGGTTATATAAAGCTTTCAAATTTTCTCACCATAATGTATATTTCCAAAAGCCTCATTATTCTTTTACAACTTTTCTGACTCCAATCCAAGTTGTGAACATCTTGAACAAACGTGACTAGGTGAAGTAGACATAGTATACATTGTTGCACTGTTTTACAGAAAGGGGAGAGGAAGGACAGGGTTTATATCCCAGAAGTCCTTAAAAATGCTTTCCCCCCACCTTTGCTATATGCTTGTAACGGTTCTTGGGGTGTCACTGAAACCAGGTTAGTATTTACTGCAAACATCTAAATATTAGTAATTTCTAATACATTGTTACTAAGCAGAGTTAAGTTAATGTAAAAGAGTAAAACTGTCTAATATAAGCAATGATATTAAAAATTATATTAAAAAAATATTAAAAATTTTAGCTACACAGCTTACTCTTGGGCTAGCACCACAGAATGCGTTTCCCTTGTCAGTAATTGAGGTTTTCTCATATTTCATCATAGTTTTGGAAGAGAAAAATATTACCAATATTGCAAGATGTTGAGGCCTTTTAAAGGTAACCAAAAGAACCTTCCACATGCAGTTGTTAGGATGCAGGACTGGAACGCTTATTAGCTTGTTTGCAGGACCCAAGCTGTTTGTCTTTCACACACAGCGCCGTTGCTATCAGCCTACTGCCCCCAGCTCCCACAGCCCCAAAGATACATGTGGGATGTGGCCAACCAATTCTTCTGTTCTGTTACTGACCCCAAATTTTTAATTTCTCAGACATTTTCTTAGCAGCCTGCCACTCCGGTTGTCTTGTATCGTACAAAAGAGTGTATGTGAATCTTGACACCACCAAACTGAAAGATGTTCAGGATTTCAGCCCAAACAGCAATAGAGGAAATAAAGGGTAAATGAGCAGGGCTGCCATATCAAAATGTGGTAGGTAGCTCATCCACCATCTCAAATAGTTCATATAACCTTGGAAGCATTGGGAGGGGTTATCATCTTTGGCCGATTTAAGACATCTGATGCAAGACTAAAGCCCTGCCTGTCTGTACCACGCTAGCACCTCTGGAGGAGAATTTGAGAAATCTATGCAGGATTTTTTGAGTGAAGCCAAGGCAGTACAAGGGCTTCTTCCTATAGTGGAAGAAAAGTTGGAGCACTTCTCCTCGTATCAGAAGCAGAGAAAATCAAATCAGAAGGATCACCCCCCCAAGAGAACTGATTGAACTGAGTATGAAAAGAGAAGGGCAGAGCTAATAAACCTGAACTGTCAGGGATGGTGCCTCTTCAGCAAGCCAGACAAGGGCAAAAGGCGGAAGCCAGCTATAGCGTTCATCAGTCCTTATGAGACAAACACTGGCAGATTGCTGTCAGAGAATCAGAAGAATGCTACAGCAGTGGCAACATAGCAAAAAGCATTCCCAGCCCATCTGTGACGGAGGATGATTGAATTCTGCTGGGGAAAACGTACTGACTGGCGGAGGAAGTTGTAAACACCATGGCCAGTTTCCATTTTGACTACACTAGTGGAAACCAACAATAGCAATGAAAGGAGACAGGACAGAAATGAAAAGGGGTTGCAGTAGTTCTTTGTTATTGCACTATTCTCTTCACTCCAGCATAAGGTGTCCCTTTGACTTTAAAGAGAAGGTACTGCTCGTCTCCTGTCTGACCATCTCCTTCATTCTCCACACAGCACAGAACTATATGATATTTAGGCATCAACACAACACAAATTTTTAAAAGAAATAAGCTATACTGGTCAAAGGAGAAATAAATAAAAAGTACTATTTTTTACAAAAAGCAGACAGTTTAGTTGCTAATGTGTTGACTGGGGGGGGGAGGAAGAGACTGGCTTCATATCTGGAGATTTAATTAAGTTCACACCCAGAATATGCTGTTACAGAACCCAGAGGGTAAAGAGGAAGGAAAAAAATAAAGGAAAAAAGCTCACACTTACATCTGTTTGAATGATGCTCCATGCATTAGTTAGACCAATATTTCCATCTGTCCCATACAAATGAAGCCCTTTCTTCAGATCCCGCTGAGCATACTTGTCAATCTAAAACCAACAACAAAAGACACAAAACTCAAAATTTGCTGAGTACCACACTTCTGAATCAACGTGCACAGAGCAGGCAGATGTGGACAATAGTCCTATACTGAAATGAATAAAAAGTTCACCAACATTTTCTAAAGCCTTTCTCCAGTAGAGTTGATCTATTACAGCTATCTGCATTTTGTAAAGAACACAGGGAGCTCCTGTTCTGAGTTAATGTCCAAGTTTTCCATCACAGACCTCCAGAACATCTTTCGCATTCTTACTTAACCACCAAAGTACTATAGAGAGACTGGATTCAGTTCAATCCCTCAGGTTTTTTTTGCAAATGAAGCCTATATATGAAAACATTCATCTACACACAACGTTTCCTTTTAACTTATTATCTTGTGACCAAACAGCCCTCAGCATCTTCCCTATTCTTCCTGGGAGATCAAAAGCAGCATTACCATTGTACTAACGCTCTGAACTGTGTCCACAACATCAGCCAGGGTACCCCACTTCCTACAGCAGGATGGACATAGTTACACTGAAGCAACAGAGAATGGACTATCGAAAATTCAGGACAGACAGGATTTAAGAATTTAGTTACTAAATGGAGCTGCTCTTAAATAAACACATTTTTGTTGATTTAATGAAAGTACTGCTTTAGAGGCTTTTGCAATTGAAGATGGTACTTTCTTGTTGAGAGCCTCTGTTGGTAAAAGCAGGCTATTGTTGGATCCACTGGTCACCACTAGGTAGTATCCAAAATGATTCCAAGTGCCTCTCTCCCAGTCTAACCATACATACACATTTCTACAGAATCAAGCAAACACACAAAAGGAAGCAAATAATAAATGGATATTCACGGTTTAACCTGATTTTTCTGCTGTAAATGAAAAGCACTGAGTAGTACATTTCCCCCCCACCCCGCCCTGGTGCTTGTCAGTGTTAGTGGTCTGTTTGACATCAGAGGTATAGCAAGAAGGGTGAGCAGACCTGTCCCATTTTCATGTCCATCAATCTGCTATAAATTTGACTGCAAAATACAGTGCCACTATGAGATATTTTCTGCTGCAACAGCCAAAAAGAAAACCCAAATTAAATTCACAACTTGCTTCATGGGGACAGCCTAAGTTAATATATACTCTGTTCCATATTGAACAACAGACAGACATGGTGTATTCTCTAGTGATTGCCCCTCTAACACTAGTCATTCCAGCTGAGGGTGGTCTAAAACGAAGGAACCAATGCTAATTCTGAGTTAACAGAGGGAACGAAGGTATTCTGTTTCTATCATAGACTTGGATTTTCCGTCTGCTTTGTTCAGTCAGAATTGTTGTCATTTGCTTCTGGAAAAAAAAAAAGTGGATGCAAAGCATCTTCCACAGTGTAAAAGAGTAATTTTCAGTCCACTACAACATAGGTAGTATGGGGTAAATGTAAAGTTACTCAACAATATGATTTCACAAAAAACTATGACCTCAAAAGTTCATCACATCCAAGAAATCTCTGCTGTACGTGCAAAGGGTTGTGCTCAGTCTCTCCAGTTCTTGTCTGTCCTTCCCAAAAGTTTACAAGCATCAGGCCGAGCCACTATAAAATAGCTTTGGGACAGTACAAGATGTACAACTTAAGCTCAGCACCTTAACTGTTATGCAAGCTCTTTCTCATGGATGACTATCTTGAGCAGTAGATGCTGCGCTCCCACACTGTAATTATCATGTAAGCCGCTTTTGACTTTATGCAGAGATTATAAGTAGTCACTGGTACTTTAATTGGAAGAGAAAAGCAAAGCTGAAAGCTATCATTAAATTTGGAATTAGTTGAGAAAATTACAGGCAATAAATTATAAACTTGTACGTGTGGAGGATTCCTACCATTCATTTAAGAATTAGATTGAACTGGGCTCAGCTCTTCACTTACCCTCGGCTCCCTGTGTCTCAACTGGACCTGCTGTGGTCTTGGGCAGAGCTAATCTGAGAGAGACTTTGACATTTAGTGTCCTACAGAGGTAGTGAGGTAAACTATTTGTTGAAAACCTAATTCTTATTCAGAGAGGGACAGAGGTGAAGAGACAGAGGTGAAGAGGAACAGCATAGCTGAGGTCAGGTGGGGACAGAAATCTAGCTAGTAGATCTGTTGCCTTGAAGACAAGAGAGAAAGGTCTTTTTGGAATATTAATTTATCACACCTGAGAAAATCTGCCCTGTAAAGTAGGAGAGTTATGCATCAGCCTACAGTTTGTATCATCACTAATCAGGAACAAGGGAGATAAGGCCAAATGAAACAGTGATGCTTATCTGAAGGGCAACTGCCATCCTATCAAAAGGATACAAAATGCAAAGTTTGCATTTCCTTGCTCAAATTTTGCTTTGCAAACCAATGCAGTGGTTCAGCATGATAATCCCTTTTCCCAGGGCGCACAGGATGCCCTTGTTAATGCAACCTGCACGTCCGTTTGAGGTTAATAACAACAATCATAGAATCATAGAATGGTTTGGGTTGGAAGTGACCTCAAAGATCATCTAGTTCCAACCCCCTTGTTATAATAATAACAACTAAATAACAAATTAATAACTTAAGATCAACATTTATAAAGTACTTCAAGATCAGGAACAATGTTTTGTCAGCCCATGTGTGCTTTAACATGGCCTCAACAGATTCCCTCAACCAAACACTCCTGCTCTTCCTTTCACCTGGAGAAAACACACTAGCAAGCAACTTGCTGAGGTGAAATAAAAGCAAGCCCTCTCTTCCTCATAAAATTACTACTTTTCTTCGCACAAAGAGTGCTAGACATTTATACTGAGAACACAAATGGCAAGAGATTTCCGTATTTCAGCAACTGAGCAAACAGCAGAGCATTACTCAAGAAAACAGGCACTATGTGATCAGTTCTCTTACTGTCATTTCAAAAAAGCCTCCACATCAAGTCCCTCAGCATCAAGTCATGCACATTGTATGACCCATTATTATTTGCTGGTTTAAAAAGAAACTTCTGTGGAAGACGATATAAGCTTTTTATAATCCCACACCATGTGTGTGTATCATTTCCTTAAATTTCTCATCTCTATGCAGGTTGCAACTTTGAAAGAGGCATACACATGCTGTCAAACAGTATCTCCAGATTTCTTTAGGTTTTTATTTCATGTCCACTGACATGGGAAGGCATCTGGAAATCTCACACAGTTTTATACATATATACACACAGAGAGAACTTTATATTTATTGGAGTGATTGTAAATGTAGGATTTTACATAGTTCTCCTTCTACTAAAGTTTCTAACTGATCTTCTAACTAAGCATGCTGTAAATGCACTGAAAAGCGCTGTTCTCTGAAGAGCAGTTGATTTAAAAACTCTTTCTCACAGACATATTCCTTAAAGCATTCACACTCCCCTGCTTGCTTACACAAGGGTCAAAAAGGTCTTCATCATCACCTAGAAGTAACCCTGTACAGCACAACTGAGTCTGTGCGCCTTTGGCACCAGGAGAAAGGGGACGCAGACGGCCTTTGGTCTCCTGTCACTTGTGTCTGCAGCTGAGGTGCCAGCACAAAGTGCCCCGCAATCTGTGTCTAGGCTGTTTCTAGCCAGTTACATAGAGCCTTTTTAACTTGTGTCTTATCTTGCATGAGTTAATCAGTCTTGATGCAAAAGTAGTCTTGGACTTCTAAGAGCAGAGATGATACTAAACAAGAGCGGTGCTCTCATCAGGCTGCAAGGAGTTCAGTGTCTACGTGCAGTCCTATTAAAAGCACACTGACCTCTACTTGAGTAACAAGGTTATAAGATGGATATTTTTTCCCCTAATTGAAGCACTGCTTGAAGCTCTAGACAAATGATTCCTATGGCTTTGACCAGAGAGGGGTAAGTAAAACTCAGCACCTATTTGTGGAGCATAGCTGGCAAATGCTCCTCAAGGTCAATAATGCCTAACAAATTCAGTGGCCTTCTAAGACGAGGTTACAGCGTTGGTGGATAAGGGAAATGCAAATGATGTCATCTACCTGGATGCAAAGAATTTGACACCGTCCCACATGACATCCTTGTCTCTAAATTGGAGAGACATGGATTTCATGGATGGACCACTTGGTAGGTAAGGAATTGGCTAGATGGTCACACTCAAAGACTTGTGGTCTCGATGTCCAGGTGGAGATCAGTGATGAGTGGTGTTGCTCGGGGGTCATTACTGTGACCAACACTGTTTAACATCTTTGCTGGTGACATGGACAGTGGAATCAAGTGCACCCTTAGCAAATTTGCAGATGACACCAAGCTGAGTGGTGTGGTCGACATGCTGGAGGGAAGGGACACCATCCAGAGGGACCTTGACAGGCTTGAGAGGTGGACCTGTGGAAACTATATGAAGTTCAACAAGACCAAGTGCAAGGTCCTGCACCTGGGTCAGCGCAATCCCAAGCACAGCTACAGGCTGGGTGGAGAATGGATGGAGAGCAGCCCTGAGGAGAAGGACTTGGGGGTGTTGGGCGATGAAAAGCTCAACATGAGTCAGCAGCGTGTGCTGGGCTGCATCAAACCCAGTGTGGGCAGCAGGGCAAGGGAGGGGATTCTGCCCCTCTGCTCCACTCTGCTGAGACCCCCCTGCAGTGCTGTGTCCAGCTCAGGGGTCCCCAGTACAAGAAGGACATGGAACAGTTGGAGCAAGTCCAGAGGAGGGCCACGAAGATGACCAGAGGACTGGAGCCCCTCTCTTATGAGGACAGGCTGAGGGAGTTGGCCTTGTTCAGCCTGGAGAAGAGAAGGCTGTGGGGAGACCTCATTGCGGCCTGCCAGTGCCTGCAGGGGCTGCAGGAAAGCTGGAGAGGGGCTGGTTATCAGGGGGTGCAGGGACAGGCCAAGGGAGGTGGGGTTAAAGTGCAAGAGGGGAGCTGGAGCTGAGCTGGGAGGCAGCAATCCTTCCCTGGGAGGGTGCTGAGGCCCTGGCACAGGGTGCCCAGAGAAGCTGTGGTTGCCCCTGGATCCCTGGCAGAGCCCAAGGCCAGGTTG
Source organism: Psophia crepitans (assembly GCA_013399095.1). Taxonomy (NCBI): domain Eukaryota; kingdom Metazoa; phylum Chordata; class Aves; order Gruiformes; family Psophiidae; genus Psophia; species Psophia crepitans. Next base: position 97,092 of record VWZZ01002928.1, read on the forward strand.
CTTTGGGCAACGTGGTCTAGTGGAGGGTGTCCCTGCCCATGGCAGGGGGATTGGAACTAGATCATCTTTAGGGTACCTTCCAACCCAAACCATTCTGCAATTCTCCAATTCTGTTTCCTGCTAACCTCAATTTATTTCTTCCTCAAAATATTTTCAGAGTAGTAGGAACTTTTCAATATGCCTTTATTCTAATTGCATATTTGATTTAAATGAAAACTCGCAAAACACCCCCAGCTGTCTCTTCTGCCTTCAATTTGAGTTTTCAGAAAATGATCCTTCTGAAAATGAAATGCTGCACCACAGTGATTTATCATGTCTCCTGACAAATGATCCACCCAGCATTCACCGATTTGTCAGCTTCTGTTGTTTGTCTCTGTGCTACCAGTCCTCAGCCAGGCAAAATGTCTATCGCAAAACCAGGACTGTAAGTACTATATTAAATATTCCACAATTTGAGTCTGCTCTGTTCTCCCATACACAAGCCAGGCCCTTCACAAAGCACAACTCTATCTAGTGAAGGAGCACAATGAAGCATAATAAAAAGTCTCAGCAGGCAAAACCATTTCTCCAAATGAGGTACCTATTTTTAGTCATGTGGAATACCAGAGATATCCTTAGAAGAAAGAGTTTCTCAAAGGTTAGGGAGTTAGAACCTTTTATCAATGTGGAAGTGAAGCCGAGAAAAATTCTTTTCCTCTTTGCAATTAATTCGTCAAGAGATCAGAAGAATAAGCCTAAAGCTGGCACCCCATCCATGCCAATTCCCATGACTTCTGGGTTCAGACATTGGAGGCTTTCTCATGTTTATCAGTGCCATCGGACTGCAGTGGTGTTTCTACATAAGTTAAATGTGCCCTGTTGCTTAGTGTGGTAACCTACTACAACCCATGACTGCAAAAGAACCACTTTCTAGAGGAGGGCATGCATATTAGTAGCACTTTATCTAAGGTAAGATCCTGTTTCCACTGTCACAAGCACAAATACTTTCTCATTGACTTCCACTAGGCCGTAACTTGGCTCTTAAATCTCCCATTGTCCATTTAAAAAGACTTCCTAAAAAACATATATTACACCAAGGTAGACAAGTAATGTTCAGAGAGTTTCACACCATGAAGGAAACTCAGTATTTGAACTAGAGAAGAGAGAGCTCCAAGAGGTGTAGCAGGACAGGAGAGAAACTGCTACAGAGGTCAGGAAAAGTAGCTGGAAGTAGCTGATGCAGTGAGAGAGAATGGGCAGGGATCTATCTGAGCCTCATCTAAATTACAACTGTGACAAAACATCCCTTAAAAAAAAATCTTACTGAAGTCTGCACATAAATTCAGGACAAATTAAAAAGTTGCTCCTTCTTAATCTGTATTCCCATAAGACAGCTACTTAAGCTGTAGTAATTTACATGTAAGACTTGTTTTACTTTGTCCCCTCATTGCTTTGGAAATCTGGAGCCTCCAAGCAGAATTGTGGCTGGCTGGCTGACAAGTCCAGCTGCAGAAGCCAGCATCCTTCGAGAGGACCAAGAGCTGTCAGACTCCACTTTGCCTCCCTGGATAAGACAACCTAGGAATAATTCAGGCTGAGATAAAAACCATGTAACAGCAGCAACAACAAAACCCCTGCTTAGCACAGACACAGACACGCTGAAAGCACTACATAAACATTGTGCACTGCAAAAACCCAGTGAGGCTCGTAATTATTTCCATCTCTGTATTACAGATGATGGACTGCAGTAGCCTTCTCAGATCCTGGGGATGGTTTGACAGATCTCTCACTGCCTAAATGAAAGGCTTTGGAGTTTATCTACTTACTGTTAAGGCATGAAATGTAAGAAAGTACTGCTCCCTGAAAAGTCCAGTCGTGTAGTTTTGCTGCCGATAAGGAGGAGGAAGAGCTTTGGAGCAAAACTTCTTGGGCAAACAGGAAAGTTGTATGTGTGCAGTACACAGGTATTACCAATATTCACAGCTAAGGTGATGCAAGACAGATTAAACTGAAGCTATACAAATACTGTAGAGACAAAGTCCTTCCACTGTCACAGCACACTGAGAGAGAAGGTGGCTTTGCTGTAATCCTCTCTGAGAGAAAGGCCAAAAGAAGGCTCTCAGGTAGATCCTTATTAACTCCTTTCCAACTTCCTGACAGCATGAGATGTCACTCACATTCTGGCATAGCCTTTAGGCAAAGGCCAGAGGATGCTAGGAGCATCCCCAGTCTTCTAACCTGTAGGCGATGGAGACTTTTAATTTCAAGCCTCAGTGCTTCTCTACCACATCATGAACAAAAATTCAACCCAAAAAGCCCCTTAAAGTGGACAAAGCCTCTCAGCAGCCTTTCAATATAGGTAAGTAAACATTCCTGACCTTTCTGGTGATTGCTTCCCCTACCTCTGCCTCTCCACCAGAACAGGAGATGCTGTAAGGAAATGACAAAATATACAGTAGTTTCCCACCGGGTAGAACTTTTAATTTAATGCCTTGATAATCATTCTCTACAAATAACAGGGAGTGGGAAATCAAATGTAAACAGAAAGTGCCTAATATATAAGGTCATTTGTGGGAGCCCTCTTGCCTGCTAAGAAGAGATGAGATTGATTGTACCAACAGGTAAGGCTTGTTTTAAATTAGATGTTCCCAAGCCTGTCTAAAAGAAGCAGAGAGCAGTAAGTGCACTCTTCACCAACGAAATCTTCCTTATACCAGATGATATACAAATAGCATCCAATAGAAATCTTGTATGATTTTAGCAAGTAAGAGACATTGCATGAGTTTTGCTGACGTTTGGCAGTTAAGGGACAATATACTAATTTCTTGTCAGTGTCATCAGTGTTACACAGCATCTCTAGGATGCTTTGCTCAGCTCTGTGGTATTCCCTCTTCCTCACTTCCTCCCCAAATGGGCAACAACTCCAGGACTTAACTTTTCTTTTTTTGTAATTGCTTCCTTAAACACAGCAAACTTGCTTAGTGAAGTCTCTTTTCCTAGTTTGACAGCAAAAGCCTACATTAAGAGTCAAACATTTTACAGATCTTCCAAGCCTCAATAAGTCAGTTCAAATGTTTGTTGGCTCTAGCAGTGCTTGATACCAAGAGAGATGCACTGGCACTGGCTGCGTAACTTCAGAAGAAAAGCGGAGAAAAAAGGAACAGAAGATCGTGGGAAATGGTCTGAGAGTGGCAAGAAAAATGACTATTTCTGAAACATGCTGGCTTTGGTGAACTGAGGTGAGACCTTTCAGCTGTACCATAGGCTTCCTACACAGTCTTGAAAAGCCATTGTTTCTTTTTGTGTTTCAGTTTGCTGTTTGTAAAAGAGGAATAACCTGACACCACTTGTGCCATAAAATCAATATAATTTGGAGTATTTTAATATTTATTTTAATACCAAAACCAACCTAGGACATGAAGCCATGTACAGAATCTGAGACAAGGAATAGAGTTACTAACCCGAGAGGGTCAGTAACCCTCCTGACACTAGAGAGTAAAATTGAGGTTCATCAGAAAGCAAAAGGAAGGACAAGTACATCTTCCATTGGCCTGGAGGAGGCAGGTGGTGAAACTATGAGAGAGTTTCCCACCATGTGGTCTGACAAGAACTAGGAAGTTTTTATAACAAAAGGCTAATAAGAAAGTCAAAAAACTTGGGTTTTTCAAATCAGTTTCTCTTGGGTCCCTGGTCTGTGCTAATGTCATGGTTTATACCCCACCACCAACTAAGCACAATGTAGTGCTCACTCAATCCTCCCCCCTCCAGTGGAAGGGAGAGAAGAATCGGAAGAAAAAGGTAAAACTCGTGGGTTGGGATAAGGACAGTGTACTGGGACAGCAAAGGGAAGGAAAATAACAGCAATGCTAATTAAAGAATATACAAAGTGGGTGATACACAAGGTAATTTTCTCATCTCCCTGAATCCAATGCCCAGCATCTCTCAGAGCAGCAATTTTTCCTCCCTGTCCAGCTCCCCCCTCCTTTTTATATGTCATGTATGAGCATGACACCATAAGGTACCAAATATCCCTTTGGCTAGTTTGGGTCAGCTGTCCTGGCTGTGTCCCCTCCCAGCTTTTTTGTGAAAATTAACTCCATCCCAGCTGAAAACAAGGAAAGCATACAATTAATTGCAGTTTCAGACAGTGTCCTCCGCCCACAAGCACCTGCCTGTACTCAAAAGCAGGCACTGAGGCACCTGATGCGGCAAACAGCTGAGACTGCAATAAAGGAGCCAGTGAAATATTCCCGTACTATTCATACTATTAAAGTGCTGACGAATCCCAACGCAGCTTTAGTGCTACTTTGTTTTAAACAAGAGATCACAAGTATGACAAGCAACTAGGCTCTGCAACTCAAAATTTTTAATGCAAGAGCAAATTAAAATGTTTTCAGCAAACTGTACCTGATTTTGTCCAAATGATTCCTTTAAAGTCAAAGGGAGAGACAGGTGTTTCAGCATTGTTCCATAGAAAGTGAATATTTAGCTTCATATCAATGCTGGTATAAGGGGAAAGTATGCTTTTCTGTAGCCAGAAAGGCCATTGGCATCTAATCTGTTCTTATGCACAGCAACAGCTGAAAAACTTGTGCATCAAGTCCCCAAGCTTGTTTAAATAAAGTACATCATAACTAGCTCAGAGAGATGGGCTCAAAATGTTAAGGTGCAGCTATGCACATTCTTTGCCTGCATACTGAATGAAGCCAGTAGCACAGCTGAGTGCTTATTTAAGAGAATCGGTACATCCAGGTCTCTGTCTTGTACGGCACCCTGTGCACAGGCACTTCCCAATGAGATAGTCCTAGACCTCCTTAAAAAAAAACCACCCAACATGCTTCTTTTTAGTGAACCTAGCAATAAAAACTTTAAACATGAATTCTTGGCTTGCTGCTTCTTGTTTCAACAGAGTTTGAATGCTGCAGCAAATGTGGGGAAAGGATACGGTAAAAATACTTAGGTAAATCAAATCAATTACATACACAAAAGCCTGACACTGCAAATTAATTACCAGGATATTAAGTCAATTCTTCTTGGGCATTATGCATTTTCAGAGACAAAAGCCTCACCAGCATGTTGGAGGAATTTCAGGTGAGTGAACACTGAAATCCATGTTTTTTGGGACATACTTAATTATTTATACAGCATTCAGGATACATCTTCTGCTGATCCTGTAGAAGGAACCTTTTGCTTACATATAAAGAAGCTCTTCTTCAGATTATTTAGCTGGTTGGGAAAAAATGATAACAATATCCTCAATAGCAGTAACACCAGAAAAATTGGGTGCATTGTGACCTATATCGCCATTTCTTTTCCAGAATGAAACGCTCTTTGTAGTAGGTTTCCTCCACATACTCGCCTCAAAGATGACTGACACAAGAAAATTTCTATCCTGTTTCTCCAGTTATGTGTCCCACCAACTGCTGCTCTCAGCAATGCTCCGCTGTCTTCACAAATCAGCCTTGCATCCCACAGATCTCGCAACCGATCCTCAAAGTCCTTCCTGTACCACCCCTCCTACTCACTCCAGTCATCTTGTCCCAGACACGATCCTGTAGGAGTCATTCCTTTCCTGTATGTCCCAGTAAATGGTAATTTTGACTTGATCTCTAGCAGCTACAGGACTTCACCTGTGCCAGGGTGTAAAGACTCCTCTGAGCTATGCTTATGTATTGAAATCCCACGTATGCTGAATCCAGGCCAGTAGAAAAGGGAAATGCCTAATGCCCATTCTTTCAAAACTTATGCTTACACTGAAAATATTCCCAGGATAACTGTATTCAGTCTCTTTGCCTTTTTTTTTTTTTTTAAAAAAAAGATAATCACTTACATTTGTCCTCAACAACCATCAGTATAACCTCAGACAATTAAATTGGGAAAGATGCTAATTAACATGATTTAAAAAATGCTGTTGAGCTTTTGTTTGCCAAGAGACATGAAAGGTGGGTTGTATTTGTGTTTCAAGTGCTAACAACCTGTTATCTCCATCGATACAGACAAAAAAAAAAAAAAGGCAAAAAACCCCTCAGCCACCTAGGGATGCACATGTCAATAGAGCTTAAGATCCAATTCCCTGCCACAAAGGCTCCAGGATGTGCAGAGGCAAATCAAAGCAGTGAGACAATCCACTTTCCTTGTAGGAACTAACGACCATTGTGTGACTATTTATTAGGCATAAGTGACATTGCACACAGACTCCTCCTCAGATGCTGTGAGCTGGGAAAAGCAAAGCCAGCAGTTTACTCACAGAGCTAAAGGACTTGGCCATTTGCCCACTAAGCCATTTGTTGAAGTCATCCCATGGGATCAACCTTTGCTTCAATTATTTATAATGCTTATTTACTTAGTTTAAAGGTGAATGAGAAAGCTTTCAGTAAGAGAGAACAGTACTAAAATATCAGGGGAGGAGGGATAACAAAGGCAAACCATACCTTCTGCTCCTACTCTGGTAAGAGAAGATGAACAAGTCCCACAAACCAAGTGAGTGTGGGTTATCTGCAATTCTCCTTATCAACTAACGTAAGTTCATTTCCGCTTAAATTCAAAACTTTGGTAGGAAAATATAAGCCAAAATACAGAATTTTTCCACTGCTATAAGGTAAATACTTCTCTATGAAAGTCAAAACAATTAGACCCTAACCAGATCAAGCCTCTGGTGGCAACTGAACCTTGCTGGGGGCCATGGGAAAGGCACATAAGCTCCCCATGGTTAATCACAGGCACTGGCATTGTCACCTCTTGGTGGCAGAGCTGGTCTGCTGAACACAGTGTTGTTAGCTCCACTGGCAACTAGTCACAAGGAGGGTAAGCTGTGAACCAAGTCGGGGAGAGGGCTGATTAAATCATGTCCTCAGGGGAAGAAATCTTCCTGATTCCTTAGAATAAGGGAAAAAAACTTCTACTGATAAGCCACCTTTCTCTGTGCTGGAACTAAAAGACGCCTTAAAAACCAAACCAAACCAGGGTTAAAATCTGTTACTCTGCCTGGAGAAACTCTTCTGGAGAGAGCGAATTTGTGGAAACAGACTGAGGAACCTGTGTCTTCCTAGATCCAGGGAATGTTAATCCTTAGAGGAAAGTGAGATTTGCACATAGCCTGCTTTATTATTCTTACGATCAGCTTTCTCTGAAATTAACTCGTTTTAAATAAATAATGCTGTGAGGAGAGCTATCACTGTCCTTGGAGGGAACAGACCAGCAGGAGAAGTCAGGCAGCAAGTTTTATGCCTACTGCAGAGTGATGGCTGCTCAGCCTGAAAGTAGGAAAAGTGCAGAATGCACCCCCAGAGAGAGAGGGCAGACCAAATCATAGATTCAGGTAAGAGACTTTAGAGGAACATCTGGCTATTTTGCAGAAACTTGTCAAAAACACTCAAAGAGTTGCCTGGCTTTGCTTTGAAGAAAATGGAACAGGATCTCAACATCCTCCTGCCTAAACACCAGAGAAGGTAATTATCTCCTTACTTATACTTTCTTCCTTGAAAAGATGTTCTTTTTTTCCAATCACATACATGTGAACTTGCAAGAATCACAGGTTATGCTAAATGCCAGGTCCTCAGCTAGCAGAAATCTACCTGGCTCCACTAAAATCAATAGAGTTGCTCACATCCCTAACAACTTGTTACCATCACACGGTGTCTCCAGTGGCTCAAAATCATGTTTCTATTAGGGTACATGCAAGCCTGTAAACCTCTCCAAAACAACACCTCTGACACCACGGGGAACTTTGACCTTCAGCAGTTGGAACTACTGTTTTTAATCCTCAGGTAGCTTTTTCAGTGGAGGTATTACAAACTGGTAAATAAAACGTCTTGGAAAGCTAGTACAAAACAAAAGCAACAGAAGTGAATAATTGCTATTAAACGCCTCCCTTGTTTTAATGAAAGAAACAATTGCAGCTCTTCATCACACTTCATCAAAACCAGATTTTATCGTGAATGGAATGATTGGGGACTCACTCACTGCAAATGAATAAACTACATGGAGATTGCTTTACATAGTAACAGAAAACAAGCAAATAAACAAACTATCAGTCACACTTATGCGGCACAAAATGCAAGTTTCCAACACCCTCTCTACTTCTAATAGCATCAGAAAAAACGGCGCATTTCTCATTGGAAGTCACACAGGTTGAATGGAGAAGGAATCATGGTTGTTTCCGCACATGTTAAATACAGGTAAGTGACAGTACCTTCGCTGAGCAAAGTGCTGTAAGGCTGCTCTGTTTCCATACAGAACAGAATTACAGATGCTGTTTTTTCACATAAAAAGTGGCATTTACCAAATGAACAGCACAGACCCTGCTAAATGGCAACAAAGCTGGATGAAAGGAGAAACCGTAAATCTTGAAGAAAGGCTCACCTCAAACTGCCGCCACTTGGGCAGCCCTCCTATGTCCCAGAACATGATACGTGCACATCCTGACTGCCAAACACAGCTCCAAGTTGGCAACAGGTTTGGCTCCCCTCCCAGACTCCACTGGGGTCAGCAGTGGAGGACAGCATCAGCACCATCAGTCTGTGGCAGATGCAGTATTTCAAAACAGCTAGGGCACATACCAACTCCTTTTGTGATTGCACTGACATGTAAACGGTGACACACAGTCTGTATATCTAGGTATCAGTGGCCACCCACTACCCATCACCAGTTAGTGGAGTCAGAAGAGACCAAGCAATTTCAGTGCCTCACCTACCTGGTGGTCCTGAATGAAAGGGAAGGACACTCAGGGGTGCCAGATGGAAAACACAACAAAAGCCAGCGTAAAAAATGCACATACTGTTCATATGAGCAGCAAGAGACCCCACAGAGATTATGGTTTGAGCCACCCTCACCTAACCCTATGAAAACCAACATAGTAGTAAGCATTTGAAGATGTCATACCACATGTAGGTGGACTGGAGGCAAGCAGACCTCCCAGTGAAACGGGATGCCCATGTCATTGCAGAGATGAGTCCCATTCCAAATCCAAAGGAGCTACCGTTTAGAAAAAAGGCAGGAAATCTGTAGAATTGGTCCCTCTCAGCCTGCCTCCCTTGCAAGAACTGAGCAAGGTCACATCTGAAAGTATACAGAGAACTGTCTACAATAATTACAGACTCAATCAAATAACTGCTGGCCACACCACCATCTTCAGATGGAAATCACTTTAATCAGTTCTAAGCACAAGGTGCATCTTAATCAGGATCCTTAAAGGGCTTATCTCCACTGGATAATTTCATCTTGACTTACTGACTGTCAGCCACCTAGAGGTCACCAACACGTTTGCAAAGGTTAGTTTGGACAATACCTCTGGTTTGCCTCTGAGATCAAACTACAGTAGCTTATTAGCCTGGCTCAAACATGAAGCTAGTGTCCAGGATCGCCTTTAAAAATGTGCAAATTGTCTGAGGCTTATTGTCTATCAACCACAGCTCAGCACCCCCATAGTCAGTACAAGCCTACAGTATGGGCTTGTATACTGTTACCAACCTGCTATGCTAATTCATCTCTTTTCTCTCTCTTCCACAAAACTTCAAGCCTTAAAAGCTTTCTGTCAGGAATGAAAACATTGCTTGGGGTTTTTTTCCCTTTTTTTTTTTTTTTATTTTGGTTGTATCTTACACCTAATTCTGCGTTCAGGCAACTGACTTCACCCAATATATAAGCTGTCTAGAAGAGGCGCTGTTGTTTCAGAAAGGTACTGTTTGAGCTAAGGACCTGAAACAAGTTTTTGCCGTATGCAAGCACCCCTTCTAGAAATGGCATCAAGATCCTGAAGTAATCCAGGCAGACTGAGCCATTGTCAGTGATGATCTAGTTTATTCAGAAGCAATCTCTGTCAGAAGGGTGAGTTATCCCACAGAGAGAAGCACAAACCCAAGTGAAAGGTTAAATCTGCCACACATAACAATGGTCTCAAGAACACTTCTGAGGATGCCCCTCAGCTGTCTCTGGCTTGCTTTTTATTTATTGCTTATGCTTCTACCCTTCAAAATGAGCTCCTCTTTCCAACTTAAGAGATTGATGTTTTCCCAAAGAGAAACATTAATCCCAAGTCTCTTCTTACAGCTGGAAACTGTCTTCTCTCTCTCATCCTGCTTGGATTCTCTGGTGTCTAATAGTACTGGTTGAGCTAGCTCTGAGACCTTGAGGCATTCATCTGGGTCTCTCCACCTATCTAAATTTACTGCTTTTGAAACCTCTAAAGAGCTCAAATTCGACTGAAATTTGCTATCAGGTTCAAGGTTTATGGGGGTATAAGAGAAAGCGCAGCCACATTAAATGTATTTTAAAAAGTAAAATTTACAAATAAGGAATATCATCAAAAATAGGGGATTCATTCAGTGGGGTTTTTAGTGGGTTCTTGACCCAAAGTTATCTGGTATTCTTCTCATGACTAGGGAAGTAAGTATAAAAATCACTGCTAATGAAATTTTGTAGATCACACACAAAACTTGCTGTGCATTGAATAATCTGCTGATATGGCTTGGCCTGCTTGCTTACAGAGCCTCGTGGCTTATCCAGATACAAATACCAGAACAGATGTTTAGGAACAAAGATGAGAGATCACATGACAAGACTGGAAACCATGTTCTGGAAAGCAGGAAATCTGTGGAAGGACCAAGGAAATGGAGATGGACATGCTCTGAGGGCAACACTTGCAACTATCGAGGAAACAGTCATGGGTATATTCAAAATAAGCTGTATAAAGGTTGAGTTGTATCATCTTTACACTCCAAAACTGATATCCATATTTTCAGAAATCTACTGAAAATTTGAAAAGATTTTAGAGAAGACCTACAAGAAAAAGCCAATCACTGAGAGGCATGCTTTACTTTGCACGACTAACACTCTTGGATAAACTAAATAGAGTTACAAGGCTAAAAAGCAGCCTAATTGCAGTCTGCAAGTACCTACATGGAGAAGCAATTCTCAACAGCAGACAACACTTTAATTTACCAGAAAAAGACACAATGAGAGTTAATGGTTAGAAGTTTAAGCTAGACAAATACAAGATAGAAACAAGGCATAATTTTAACTGTGAAGAAAAAAATAATCCTTGGAACAAATTATTGAGGATTGAGGTGTAGTCAATGATGTCTTTAAATCAAGGCTCAAGAATATTGCAAAGTTATAACTCATATGTAATTAGTTAGATGACAAGAATACTGACTGAAATGCTATGGACCATAGATGTCTTTAACCGCTTCATCTGGTCTTAAAATGTATAAATCTTTCCAGAAGGCTACAAAGTTTTCCAAGAATAAGGACTTTGTTACTCTTGCCAGATTATGTCACCTATGCCCTGGACTTTGAACTTTGCTTCAAATCCACCCTGAAAGAAAAGTTGAGATAAAACATATCAGTCTATTTAGCACATCCCATCTTGGAGCCTCAGGCATTGCTCCTTTCAGACTGGCACTGGTGAGTTTGGGGCACAAATTCACCTAGACCACAGAGCTCATTCTCTGAATGAGCTCCCTATCTTCCAAATTCGTAACTCCTCACCCAAGTCAACACTCAGAAGTTTTGGTCCCAGCATTGTACGGGCTGCTACTGAGTGTGTGGCAGAGCAGGGGTCCTCTGGGAAATGTGTCATCCAAGTGACCAAGGCCAGCTGCTCTGCAGTCATGGGCAGGCTCATTTTCCCTGCAGCACATTCACAGCATTCATCTCAGAGGCTGCTTTTACCTGGCTTCACATGGTACACTGTGAGAGCCTGCACGCAGTCATCACCCAGTACTGTGGCTGCATGGGAGAGGCCAAGCCTAAGGAGTCACAGGTGAGCAGCTCTAAGCTGTGCTGCCTTAACTTCCTTGGTACAGACAAATGTATTTTATTCCCTCTGACATAAAGTCAGGACTCCTAGCTAAACAGCAAAAAGTGCCTTAAATATACCTTTCAGTTATCAATGCCATGTGATTATTTTGTCAGTCCAAACAGTTGAGTCCTTTCGGTCCCTTTAATTTTGTTAGTAACGCTGCCTCTGTCCCATACCTGTCCTCCCAGATACTTTCCTGAGATATCACAGTGCTGGCCTGGCAGGCTGTGGCATGGCCAGGTCCATCTCCAGTCTACACCCAATTAATACACATAAAGTCAGAGCATCAGGCTTTAATCCCAATCTATGCAGACAGGGCTGTGTTGAACACAGAGCGCAGCAGCGAAGGGCACTTAACAGCCACAGACACTGTTCTGTTTGCTGCAGTCACGCACAATCTCCTTTAGTTTTGCAGTATCTTTCTTCTAGAGAAAGACTCTGTGTGCAGCCCTGCTATTCAGAATCCCATTAACTTTTTATTTTAAATACTTCCATCACCTACAGCATAACCACTTCAGAAAACATGGCACATGACTAGTTGCAGTGCCACTACCTGCCACTCAAGACCCAAAACTCAGTGAAAACTCACATGGGTTCAGATGTGACATGCTTTCAAAACTTAATATAGATAGACCTGGACCAACAGCAAGAAATCTCTTATGGGATTCAAAGATGTTTGGAGCTGGGATCACAATTTTCCTTATGTGATCCTATAGGCCTAGAAACAACAGGGGAGTACCCCAGGTGTTACTGTAGTGAAAATAAAATGTATATACACAGAAGTGCAAAGTGCAGGTTTTTGTGTCTTGTGAAGGTTTTTTTTTGGAGGTACTGAAAGGCTGTGAGGAGTTCACGACACTGGAAAAGGCAGTTCTAGCAAAAATTAAATCTGTCCGACACTCGTTCTGCTGTTTATTCACTATTTACCATTGATGACTTTCTTCATTCTGTCAGGGAAATTAAAAACACTCTATTTGGCCAGCATGACAAACTGCACAACCTAAATATTAAATAGCAAAGAGTCAAAGAGAATCCTTTTTGAAAGAAATGTAGGTAAGGAAAAAAACATCCCAAAAAACCCCAAACTAAACAAGCAGCATTACATAAATTGCAGGCTGGGATTAGTCTGCATGAGTCACTAATCCAAAGGAGAGATCTTGTACTTTTACCAATATTGCCAGCTTTTGGATTACTTTGAGAAATCACATAGTACTTGCATGGAGGTTTGTATAATGTTCCAGCTATGGAATGCAGCAGCTATAGTTGAGAATTTTGGTGTTTATTATAAAATGTTGAGGCCTGATGATTTATGCTAAAAGTTTTAAAATATTAAAAAGCCAATGCAACCCCCATTCCCTCCCCCAGCTTAGTAAGAAGAAAGAGTTGTATTTGTCATTCTGCCTCACCATCCATGTTATCTTGCAAGACTTCATACACTGGTGACAGGCAGCTTCTCAGCTCTGGTAAAGCTCTGGCATAGTGCCTTGGGCTGATGATATGACTATTTAAGAGATGCTGTAGCTATTTAGACTATTTATACTAGTTCAGAAGCTAACAAAATAACCAGCACTGGATATACAGTCCCTTCACCTGAGCATCAAAAGGCACTTACTATAATAATTAACGCCCATTTCCTTCTTATGATACACCTGTGATTTTTCCCCCCAATCAGACCCTATTTAAATCTCATTTTTCTACAAAGCATGGCCACATTTACCAGAGGCAGCGACCACATCCTCTCAGCTATGTACCTCCGTGACCCGCAGAATCCAGCTCTCCAGTGATCACACAAGAACTGCTTGACTATGCAACACACTCTGACAAGAACAGTTGGGGAAAATCTTTGCTACGCCAACTTTTACCTTTCTTGCATTTGACTGCTGGAAAATGCAATAATAATTAAAAAAGCTTAGAGTCTCTTTATCTGTGATAAATTTTATCTGTGATATCTTTTCCAGAAGAGAAAGGCTTTTTCCCTACTACTAAACTTCTTGACATAGTGTTGCTGAAATTTCTGCCATCACATCTGTGAAGACAAATAGAGCAGAACGACAAGCCAGTGGCTCCACTTACCTTTCTAATTAACACAGAAAACACGTTGACTATGTAATTTCAGTAGACCCCATCCAATCTAGTATTGCTCTGGGACATAATTAAATGAAATAGTCTTCTGAGTGCTACTCACGTCAGTGGTCAGACCCCGTAAGATCTGGAAGCCATCACGAGAAGTAACAATGGTGAAACACAGTCAGTGATGCTGGAAGCACTTCAGCATATTAACAATGGGGGGGGAAAAAAAGCAAAAGCAAAAAAAAGCCACAACTCTCAAACTGTGTTGTGTCGAAAGAGCAAAGTGGCAACAACCGTGACAGGAGGAAAAACTCATAAATCATTGAGATAGAATCCAGGGCATAAATACCATAGGCAACAGAGTGTACTGGAAGGACAAAAGGCTTTGAGAAACTGGCTATGTGACCACCACATGCAACCATGCAAGTACAAAATGCTCCACTGAAGGAGAAAGGTGACGATGCTCCCTCCTGTCAACACAAAGGTCCTTCAAAACCCATTAGCACCACTAAGAGATTTGCACAGCTAAAATGTCAAGGACCACAACAGCACTACAGAAAGTCTTGAGACAGGGACTGGATTCCAATTGTTCTGAAACTGCAAAAGCCACATCCCCATGAACAGATTTCATTGAACAGTAATGATGTATTTGCTAATTAGTGGTCATTCAGTCAAGAACTGCAAGTGCTGTAAGGTGGAGGCTGAGATACAAAGAAGACTATCCACCCTGCAAAAGACAAACAATTTGTTGATAGATAAGTATGTCACAATCAAATCTTGGAAACAGAGTTGCAACCATGCAAATCAAGAACAACAGACATTCAGATTTTGCATGAAGCAGCTTTGCAGATGAAAAATGACAGCCAGCATACATGGAGTAAATGAGTCCTGACATTCTGAACTCAGATGACGTAAGTTTCAATTACTAAACCCACTCAACTCTTTCTACAACATAAACAGGACAACAGAAATGCTTAGAATTTCCTCCTGTCAAGACAGTGTATGCAGACACGGGGCGGGGGGGTGGGGTGGTGGTGGTGGAAATAATCAATTAACAAATTAGAAAAAATAGTGGAAAAACTGTGAAAGCTAGGTATTCAGTGGATGATTGTTTCACCGAAACAATGTGAGGGTTTAAAAAGAATCCCAGTTTCTGAAACAACCAACGTAAATATCAATAATGGAAAAGATGCACCAAAAGTTTGATGAAAAAAGGGGCTTCATTTGCAAGATCAATTCAAACAAAATTAACAGAGAGGAAAAGAATTTGTATTATCTATAGATGCCACATCTAAACAATGCAAATTACTCCTGTTTATTTCTGAGCTGTATTAGAAAACATTTAGTTTAAGTTTGTAAAATTGTAGCTCCCATCATCAAATGGGAGACTGATGGCATTCAGAAACATGCTGACTACTACTCTGATACCATGCAGCTCAGGGAAAATCACCATATCCAAATAAAGCCTATAAGCATAATTATTAAAGCACTGGAAGTACTCCCCCACTCCCTCTTTTTTTTCCTTTTGGGGTGGGCAAGTTTGAAATAATTTTCACTACTCATCTCCTTGGATTTGAGGGAAAAGAAAGACAGGAGAGAACAAATAGGATGACTTCTGGTTCTTCTGGTTATTTTAGATAGAGTTACGATCATTTCCAAATCACATTAAATATTCTGAATTTAGGACAGGAAATTTCTCATTATCTTTCACAAATCTAATTAACTAAATGAATATGCTCCAAGCAACAGCAAATCCCCTACAGGCACTTTTGAGCAAAGGGATTCTCTTCCTTGTGAAACTGCAGACCAGCATTCAGGCATCCTTTCCTACACAGGCAAAGTGTTTGCCAAATGGGCAGCAAAGGACACTTACATCTGCAAAGAACACTTAGGGTTATAAAAATATAACACCGTCTAGAAATGCAGTGGCTGAGAGCCTCAGGGTATCATTTTTGTCCACAGCAGACAAGCAGCCTGAGTAGCCTAGTAACGAGGGCACAAGATTGGGAAGCAGGATTAGAAACTGTCGCTCAGACCAATGGAAAATGTAGATGAGAAGCTCACTGGTTCTCACAATGGCTAGTTGCAGCAGTGACAAATTTCTTTCTACAGAAGCATGTCAACCATCCCACCACACACCAATAAGAGAAAGTTACTGCAGCAAGAGACAAATTGTGATTTGCTTTAAAAAATGATTCCTACAGAACCACCTATGTTTTGACCTGACACATGATTTATAGAGGGGGAAAAACACCACCCTTGAAATTACTTTGGCCGTGTAGTTTTTAACTGTCAGAGACAATTTCTTTGAAATCTACTTTATGATTTGCAGGCTTCATTAAGTTTTCGCAAGTAATTTTAAACTTAAATCACCATTGGCAAATCCATCATTTATTGATAGAATCATTAGGACTCTAATGGAGTGTGACTCTTGATGAAACAAGACAGGAAGAGATGAGGATGGAAAAATGTGCTCCCTTCTGCCACAAAAGATCATTTTGTCAGGGGAAAAAAAATCAGATAGGACAAAAAATTTGTTTTTCTTTCCCCCCCACCCCCTAATGGGCAATTTAAGAAAAGTTTTTGAGTTGTTAAAATTATCTTCTAAAACTTGGGTAAGAAGATACAAGCTAAACTCAAGACCAAGTATAAGTAATAAGTTTTCTGTTTCCTTATGTACAGAGATATTGTGATGATGGACTGCAGTAAAACTCCATCTTCTGAAAGAGAAGCATATCAATAAAAGCATGCCAAAGCAAGCAAAATACAACAGAGAAGCCCAGATATTTGTTAGCAGTTTAATCCCTCATCACGCCGAAGCCTGTGATTCTGGCTGAGGACATGTTGAAACAGTAGAAATAATATTTTGATTTATATTTAAGGATTTAGTATGTAGTCAGCCCAAACTTTACCAAGCAGATAGTTTTCAAACGGCATTCAAGTACACTTCTCAGAAGCCTGTACCTATATCTCATCCCACCAAGAAAAATCTCCTTCATGCTTTGTAGCCATCTCCCTTCAGCGCAACTTGCCAGACAGCCTCAGGAATATATTTCTTTTTAATTCCAGATAGCAGCTTTATTTACTGCACTTTATTTATCATACCATCATTCTGCTCATCCAGCAATTATGATTTCTGGCCACGCATATTCAACAGATGTGATGAAAAGTACATTTCACTTAAGTGACTTCAATGCAACTCCCAAAGAAAACAAAACTCCTAATGCAGCGCAAAGCACTGTTGTAATGGAAAGGTGGGCGATGTACAAGCAAAAGTCCCTGCATCTTCTTACCTGTGGCAGAGTGAGGCTGTGCCACAGCAAGAGTTAATTCTGTAAAGCCTGTGAGTACGTGGCAAAGAAACCTCCACTGCAATCAGATGTGGGCATGCTGCAATTTTCAAGTTGATTGACACTGCCCACAAGAAAGCATAACAAAAAGAAAGATGAAAACGAACCACAACTCCCTACAGTGCTAACACTATACAGCAGCATGAAGAATTATGAATATCTGGTGCAACTTAAAAAGAGAGGATAAAGGGGTAGTTCTGTCTGAGAGAAGTTGTCTGACTTCAGTGAGGTTATTTCTAAGTTCACCCGAACAGAGTTCATGAAATGACTGGCTGGTTGCTCGGCCAGATTTTATGTATTTTACTCTCATCACTTTGAGCTGTGGGGGTATTTCTGTGACTTTCTCATTTATTTTTATATATACATAATGAATAAGAATATATGAGAGTAAGAATATTAAATAAGCTGAATGCAATGCATTTTAAATAAACCTGCTACTTCTTTTTTTAGATCTAAATTAAATGCAAAGTAAGCACCTCTCGAAGGCTTGTGGCTAAATTTACCACTGGGAACTTAATGGGTGTGCTGATGAAACGTTTACATGCACCTGTTTTGGCCATAAAGAGAAAAAATTTGCACATCCAATACGTCCAGCTTTACACCTAACTTCTCCTCTGCAATATGATTGCCTGCTTAATATGTACAAACGAAAAATAAAGTGGAAAAACTGGCAAGGTTCAAAGTCTGGACTTTTTTTTTTTTTTTCCCAATAAAAATGTTTTCAGACAGTGTTTGGGCCACCACATATGAATTGAGATTTATAAAATTCTGCCATTCACATTTCAGCTCTGTTCCAATAATAAATTACAATTATATATATAATTATAAAGTTTTCAGACTAGTAATAAAAAAAAGCTATTAATGTGTTTTCTCCATGTTAATCAATTCGATACGGGGATTGTGATCTTAACACTACTTTACTGTCTTCATCATTTCTCATTCTTACAATATATAAACAAAAAGGTTTTGGATTCCTTATAGATTCATTTTTATCTCAAAGTGAAAGCTGTGCAAGATTTGTGGCTTCAGACTCATAGTTGGTGATAAGCTTCTCCTTCCTTCCTCTTCCCAAACTAAATATACAAAGAGATTTTAACAAAATTAATTGTGGTATTCAGCGTTCATGAATTTCTATGCTTGTGTAATTCATTTCCTTGCAGATAGCAAAGCAAAAGGAGGTTGTCTTGCTGCCAAGGTTACAGGATTCATGAGCAAGCCTGCTTGGGACTAATGGGGAATAAGTAAAGAATCTCCCTCATCCCTCCTTTCACTGGGGGCTAGCTTTTAATCGCATTAAATTACTCATGCCATCGGTCTGCATTCCTTAGGACAGAGGGACAGCCAGAGAACAAATGCTGCCAGGTGAACCCTGAACAGGGATTTCTGCCACATTTCTGCCACAATTTGTGTAATATTTAGTAATAAAGATCACTCCTAGAGTAGGGACCAATCATATTCGTATTCATCTCTGGCAAACAGTATAGCCCCTCACTCAATTCCTCCATCAGCAACTCCAATCTTTGATCCAGGCATGATGTGGGAATAAAAGTAGCATAAAACCTTCGCCTTTCCCCCACGTAATCCTGCTGCCCAGAGTCACGGGCTGTAGAGGTCAGAAAAGGGAACTTGTCCCTGATAAGGACCATGAAGAAAGACCTTGTGGGTGAGATGAAGATAGGCAAGCACTGTGGGATCAGTCTAAGTGTTTCTTCTCTTGTAACAAGTCAACTAATTCACTTTCAGGTACTGTAGATATTTCTTACAAGAAATAGCTTTATATGCAGGGAAAGACCCACCCAGACACCCTCCTCAAATCCTAAAGCCCTTCCTGTACGTGCTGAGACAGCCCAGACCCGGGGAGGGATATTGGTACATTCAAAAAACAAGGAACAGTTCCTGATTTTTCCTGGATTTTTGAGTTAGAGGGTGGAAAGACAATTTAATTTCCTACTTTACAAAATCCAATTCACCTTTCATTCCCCACTCACTTTTATAAAAATCTGCTGAGATAAAATTTTAATTTATTCTTCCATTTCAGCTTGAAACAGACGACCAGGTGAGCTGCTAACTCCTGAAAACCCAAAGTGATCCAAACCTATATGCTTATTAATACAAATGCATCTCTACCCTCCATGCACAACCATATTCTAAAGGGAACATGAGAGGCTGAGCACTGTGGTCACACGACACAAAAAAGGAGATGTTAAGATTCGTTCTTACCCAACGAATTCTTCCCTTGTTAAGTGTCACTGCAGGAGGCAGTGCACTGAACCACATCCAACCACTGTACTGCTGTTCAGTGTCACTCTGCCACAGAGATGACTTGCAGACATGAGAGGAGATTCAGGGCACCATACGTCACATTCTGGCAGGTCTAATCTTCACAAAGTGTCAAAATTCAACCTTCTCTAAATTATGTCAAACTGGGTCAACAAGGGAGAGACACCCAAATCATTCTCAGCTTAAAAACACATTTTTATTACACAGGATGTAGTTAACTGTCTGTTAAATCTAATTTTCCTTTCGCAATAATTTTTCTCTTTATGAGATTCCCCCACCATCACTTAAAAGAGCACCTAAAAGTTGCACAAGGACAACCTCTGTAACGAGTGTCAAATTCTTGCCTGCTTAACTTCACTTAACATCACTTAACTCTGTTCAATCAGAACACAAGTTGTTTCTGTGCATCCTAAAATTCCCACTGGATAATTGTGGTGAAGCTATCTGCAAGCCATAATTGACATGGGGACATCTCAACGTCCTCTTCTCTTGGAAGGTTAGAGTAACCAGGGTATTGCAAGCTTTCAGAAATCAGAAACTTGATCCTCTTAACTCATGCTATTTAAATTGTGGATTCATGATGTTCACCCGAACGAGGCAAACAGTCTTTGAGGAGAAAGAGAATAACTGTGTGACTGAAGAAACACACTTCAAGTACTGCATTTTACGTCCTCATCAGATTTGTTTCTCAGTCTCCAAATGCGCCACTTCTCATAAAAATCTGTATAGAATAGGAAGGACTGCTTAACCCTTCTCCGATAAATTAATCCCCTCTAGAAAGGTTCACAGGGTATAATCTTGAAAAAGAGTGATATTGGAATCCTTGAATTACATATGCTATTAAAAAAAGAAAAGGAAATTAATGAGATGTATCAACTTTAAACATAAAAGCTGTGGAATAGATAAGGACTTACTGAGTGACCCTTCCAGGCTATAACTCTGCATGGCATCCCACTGAGACCAGAAATAAACACACACAGCCTGTGGAACAGTGATTTAAAGTATCACATTGCTCATTTACATTGAAATTGTTTTATAAAGGCACATGGAAAGGATTCATTTGTCCATCTCTACATCTGGCTGTTAGCATATATCTGCTAAACAGGACATAGCAGGAACCACACACAGAGAAATTCACACCAGGACATGCCGCAAGCCTCTCCGTAGTGTCAAGCCAGCCTCACAGGGAAGAATATAGCTCTTCTAGGCACACAGCAAACAGGTCTATTCCAAATGGCCAGCTACTTCAGTGAAACATTGCTGAAAACACATCTGGAATGGGTGGAGGACGGTCTTTAGATCATAAAAGTGCCTTTGTATTTCCTAGATCAAGCAGGAGAGCACTTCTGTATCTCAGAGCCTGATCTAATCCCCTCGAAGTGCTACACAGTAATGTTGATAGTTCTGTGGTGTCTAAGGAGCGTGCTAGGAGCTGCCCCTGGATCAGGAGCAAGGAGCCTGAGGAATCCAGAATCTGACTCCTATGGAATCTGCATGGCCCCACCAAAGATGTGGAAGCAAAAAGTCATATTCTCCATTTTACCATACCTAGCACAAGCTGATCCTTATGGGATGAATAAAAAAAAAACAACACTATATCAAGTCACAAAATCTAATAAATGAGCATGTAGAAAAGGGATGTATTAAATTCTCAAAAGGCCAGGTCAATGTGGAATGAGATCTCCCTGCTGCCCTCTTAGCAGTTTGATATCGAGCACATTCCAGGAATTCAAAGTAAGTATTCAAAAGTAGTAACTTCAAATAAATGACAGTGAAAAGCTAACTGGAAAAGCACTCATTCCAGTAAGTATCACTGAAAAAAAGCTTTAACTTGCATATTTGCGTTAAATATTCTCCTTTTGTACAATAACTGCCAACCTATAGCATGCACCGGTGGGAGCATTTTGTCATTGGAAAGTTCTTGCCATTATATGCCTTCAAATATTTATAAAGCAAAAAAATTAATCAAGTGGTTGGTAGACACACAGATTTCAGATATACTCAATTTCCATAAGTTTGTGAAAACTGGTGATAAGCTGCAGCAGATAGCCAAAATTAGGACCCACTATGAGAAAAAAAAAGGCTGAAATAGGAGTGTAACAATTACACATTTTGTCTGCTCTAGAATATAGAGTGCGCTGCCAGTCAGGACTTGGGCTTTTTTTTTTGCCAGTGCAGTGGTTGGAAGTACTGGACAAGAAATGGCAATACCATAAAAGAGAGCACTGTCTGTCCCACTAGAGGATGGTGAGAAGTTCTTGAACACTGGAAGAGAGCAAATACCACTCCTATCTGCAGCATGGGCAATAAAGCCGAGCCAAGAACTACAGGCCTATCATTCTCACATCAATCCCTGGGAAGGTGAGGGGGCAACTAATCCTGGAAACCATTTCCAAACCCAGAAAGGACAAGAAGACAACCTGGAGTAGTCAGAATGGTTTTATGAAGGGAAAATCACGCTTAACTAACATGATAGCTTTCCACAATACGGTAACTAGCTCTGTGGATGAGGGGAGAGCAATGGATGTTGTTTACCTTGCCTTTAGTATGGCTTTTGACACCTGTAGCTCTGCAGAGAAAGACCCTGGGGTCTTGGTGGACATTACGTTGATCAAAAGCCAGAAATGTACTCTTGTAGCAAAGGAGGTCAATAGTATCCTGGACTGCATTAGGAGAAGCACTGCTAGGGTGTCACAGCATGTGATTCTTCCTCTTTACTCAGCACTGGTGAGGCCCTATCTGTGTCCAAATTTGGACTCCTCAGTAAAAGAAAGACATGGACTTACCAGGGCAAACATTCTGCATTGCAAGATTAAGATATTGTGCTAGAGAACAAAACTCCACCGCAGCTGCCAAGCAGTGGAGCCTCCCATTGCACTGTAATATACTATCTCACACACTCAAACACGCATTATTTAGATCACCATGTGAGGATGCAGGAAGGAGATTTCAAAAATCCTAAAATTAAGGATAATATGTTGGCTCCATGGAAGACAACACATAGCTCCCACTGACTTCGCCAGGGCAGGATTTTACCATACAGAAAGTGGTAACTTGCGTATTCGTTCTGTGCTAACACCTGATGTTATATCATGTAACTAAAGCCCTAAATGGCTTAAAAGGGATATGGCAAAACTGTGATATCCAGCAGCAGAGAGCCATTCCAGTGTCCTAGTCTTACTCACCTAACCATCTCTCACTGATGCTCTTACATGAAAACTGACAAACGAACAGAGTTGAAAGGGAAAAACTTACAATAAGCAATCGGAAAAGCAATCCTCCTTGCTCAGTGCTCTTCTGTGATAACAACAGTCATTATGAAAGAGCTGCCTCTGCCATTTGTACATAAATCGGTGTCAGACAGCATGAACCAGGTTTCCACTGAGAACATCCAGCTATGGGAAGCCACACCTGGCCGCTGACTGGCCACTAGCGGTGGTGGTAGCAGCAAGGGCACTCCACCGACATCTACTTTAACACCAGTCCAATCTCAACACACTTCAAGGTATGCAACACATTCTCCTGCTTTCTTCACAGTCCCCAAAAGAAAATCAGGGTTTTTTTCCCCAAGGTACCTGAACTTGAAAAAAACATTGCTTCTCTGTTTGAATGTATTTAGCTGCTTTTCTGCCAACTGCCATGCATTCCCTATTCATCAAGAAAAAAGGGGACCTGAAAGAAATCTGCAGGATGTTTTCTCGTGCATGTGTGTTGTATAGAGAGTAAGGTTGATTCACAGCTTTTAAATATGCCATCAATAATTTTGATTAATTCAAATTTTATTACAACTCCATTGGCCCTGAATTTTCAAAAGAAAAACTAAATGTCTTCTGTGATAAATCTAACAAACATCTGGATTTGAATCAGTCTTTTTCTCTTTCCACTTCCATTATTCTCCAGAGAAAGACTCTTTAGTTCTTTTCTTAAATATGTTCAAACGATCTTTCGAATCTTTTCCATTTTGCATCATTTACATAAATTTCATAGAATCACAGAATGGTTTGGGCTGGAAGGGACCTCAAAGATCACCTAGTTCCAACCCCCCTGCCATGGGCAGGGACACCCCCCACCAGCCCAAGCTGCCCAAAGCCCCATCCAACCTGGCCTGGGACACTGCCAGGGATCCAGGGGCAGCCACAGCTTCTCGGGGCACCCTGTGCCAGGGCCTCAGCACCCTCCCAGGGAAGGATTGCTGCCTCCCAGCTCAGCTCCAGCTCCCCTCTTGCACTTTAACCCCACCCCCTTGGCCTGTCCCTGCACCCCCTGATAACCAGCCCCTCTCCAGCTTTCCTGCAGCCCCTGCAGGCACTGGCAGGCCGCAATGAGGTCTCCCCGCAGCCTTCTCTTCTCCAGGCTGAACAAGCCCAACTCCCCCAGCCTGTCCTCATAAGAGAGGTGCTCCAGTCCTCTGATCGTCTTTGTAGCCTCCTCTGGACTCGCTCCAACTGCTCCATGTCCTACTTGTACTGAGGACCCCAGAGCTGGGCCCGGTACTCCAGGTGGGGGTCTCACAAGAGTGGGGCAGAGGGGGAGAATCACTGCTGGTCACACATCTTTTGATGCAGCCCAGCACACGGGTGGCTTTCTGGGCTGCCAGAACACGCTGCTGGCTCATGTTCAGCTTTTCATCAACCAGCACCCCCAAGTCCTTCTCCTCAGGGCTACTCTCAAGGCATTCTCCACCCAGCCTGTAGCTGTGCTTGGGATTGCACAGACCCAGGTGCAGGATCTTGCACTTGGTCTCGCTGAACTTCATGAAGTCTGCATGGGCCCACCTCTCAAGCCTGTCAAGGTCCCTCTGGATGGTGTCCCTTCTCTCCAGCATGTCGACCACACCACTCAGCTTGGTGTCATCTGCAAATTTGCTAAGGGTGCACTTGATTCCACTGTCCATGTCGCGAACAAAGATATTAAACAGTGTCGGTCCCAGTAACGACCCCTGAGCAACACCACTCATCACTGATCTCCACCTGGGCATCAAGCCATTGACAAGTCTTTGAGTGTGACCATTCAGCCAATTCCTTATCCACCAAGTGGTCCATCCATCAAATCCGTGTCTCTCCAATTTAGAGACAAGGATAGCTGGAGAAAAGGTGGCTCAGGGGAGACTTTATCACTCTCTACAACTACCTGAAAGGAGTAGCCAGGTGGCTATTGGTCTCTTCTCCCAAGTAACAAGGTATAGGACAAGAGAAAATGGCCTCAGGTTGCACCAGGGGAGGTTTACATTGGATATTAGGAAAGTTCTTCAGTGAAAGGGTTGTCCATCACTGGAATAGGCTGCCCAGGGAAGCAGTAGAGTCACCATTCCTGGAGGTATTTTAAAGACGCACAGAGGTGGTGGTTAGGGATGTGGGTTAGTGGTGGACTTGGCAGTGGTAGGCTAATGATTGGACTTGATGACCTTAAGGGTCTTTTCCAACCAAAAGTATTCTACGATTCTCTGTTGTATGGGACAGTGTCAAATGCTTTGCACAAGTCCAGGCAGATGACGTCAGTTGCTCTTGCCCTATCCACCAATGCTGTAACCCCATCATAGAAGGCCACTAAATTTATCAGGCATAATTGGCCAATCATGACGGCTGTCACCAATCACCTTCTTATTTTCCATGTGCCTGAGCATAGTTCCCAGGAGGATCTGCTCCATGATCTTGTCAGGCAGAGAGATGAGACTGACCTGCCTGTAGTTGCCCAGGTCTTCCCTTTTTCCCCTTTTTAAAAACAGGGGTTATGTTTTAACTTCTCCAGTCAGCGGGAACTTTACCGCACTGCCGCAACTTCTCAAATATGAT
>VWZZ01002929.1:0-59950 GCA_013399095.1 Psophia crepitans
GTTCCCCTCAGAAAGGAGTCAAAATCAGAGGGTCAGACTGAAGATCAGCATTTACTTGTATAGAGGAATCGTCTTGTGTGGACTTGCTGAATTACCAGCTTCACTCCACAAATGGTGGATTGGTTTTACAAGATTTTGAGGTTTCACCTAACCTGGTACTAAATATCACAAGAGAAGGAACTTGTATCATTGATGTTGGAAGATTGTTCCATAGACTGATAGACCTAATTTCAAGGAAATGTTACTTAGATTTTTTTTTCCAGTCACTTCTAGTGATTCAGAATTACTTGGTTTCTGCATTACTTTATATAATTTGGGACTCCTTATTTTATACTTTTATTTCAATAAAAATATCATAAATAAGATAATACCTGCAGAAGTCTGATTCCAGCTGCCCATCCAGTGATATTTCTGATAATAAAAGTATCATACAAGCATATCAACCACATGTGAAAGAGAAGTAGACCTGTGACTCACAATAAGCCGTGGATATAGACCTGAACTCAGAGGTGACTTAATTCAAAGCTTGTCTTAAATCCCACAGATGAGAAGCATTTTCAGTTAAGACTAAGATAAGACAAAGAGACAGCATATCTCTGCTTCTGTACCAAATCCATTTCTGTTTCCTCTGACCACTCTAGGGCTTGGAAATACTAAGGTGCTACACATATCTCCTTGTACTTCTCAAGACATCAGAAATGAGATGGAAAGACTCCTGCATAGTTCCATAGACCGTAATACCCATAAGATGTTTGACCTAGTGAGACCACATCTGGAGTGTTTTGTCCAGTTCTGGGCTCCCCAGTTGAAGAAAGACAGGAGACTACTGGAGAGAGTCCAGTAGAGGGCTACCAAGATGATTAGGGGGCTGGACCATCTCTTATATGAGGAAAAGCTGAGAGAGCTGGGTCTGTTTAGCCTGGAGTAGAGGGAATCTCATTAATACTTATAAATACCTAAAGGTCTGGTGTCAAGAGGATGGGGCCAGACTCTTCTCAGTGGTACCCAGCAACAGGACAAGGGGCAACAGGCACAAAATGGAACACAGAAAGTTCCATTTGAACATAAGAAAAAACTTCTTCTCTCAGAGGGTGAGGGAACAGCTGCCCAGAGAGGTTGTGGAGTCTACTTCTCTGGAGATATTCAAAACCCTTGTGAATGCAACTCTGTGCAACCTGCTCTAGGTGATCCTGCTCTAGCAGGGGGATTGGACTAGATGATCTCTAGAGGTCCCTTCCAATACCTACCAATCTGTGAATCTGTGATTCTGGGATCTTGGTTATTGTCATGAAACCACTATAGCTCTAGATGACACAGGAAGAACAATAGGTTCTATAAGAGGTATTCTAGGCACTGTTTCTTCATTTTTTTTAATTTTTTTTTTTCCTGGTGGCACCAGTCTAAGGTTCAGATCTCAGACATGGAACAGCTAGGTCTCACTTAACCAGGGAATGATTTTACTGTAGAGTATAAGTATTGCTACCAAACTAATTTCATTTTCTATCATTTTGCCTCATTCCCTGAAGCAATTCCACACCCACATCCTACCACCTACTTTTTGCTCTATGCTAACACAAGAAGAAGAAGAATGGAATTTAAAACCTACTTTTCTTTATTTATATTATGCAATAAAACAGTAGATACTAGAAGTAATAATGAAATCTTCATAGCTATTAGTCAAAAAATACACAGAATTCACTGTCTTTTCTTTTCATACATTTATTTTAATACATCAAATGTAGTTATGCTACAAGATATGATTTCTTTGTAGTTAATAGAATGTTTCTGCCAATACTTTATCCTGCTTCCTCTTATAATTTGTTTTATTGTTTTATTGACAAGCAGAGGACTATGGGTTTTTCAGAGGGATGTGAAAGCTTGTAATGTTTCCACTGTTCAAAGATTCTAACTTTGTCAGCATAATCACCATTTTATCCAGTGATAGTACGGATAGCTAGTGTGTGACTGCCAAAGACAGCAGGTGCTTTGACTCCTCCATCTGTCTGTTGACTCAAATCACAAGCCATTACGTTACACATCTACACAGTGGTAGTTTAACCTAGCCCTACGTGTATCATGTGCCTAACTCAGGTGCCAGTGAAAAATGACTAACGTGAAAGCCTGGAATTTGGCTTTACATTTAGTGGCTACAGTGGTGAGCCATACCACTGTAGGATGTTGTACCTCAGTCTCCTCTTACCCATTACCCAGATCTCCTTAGCTCCCTGTTGAGTATTTGTGTCTGTAGTAGCCTGAGGAGCATGTCAGCTGACTAAATACAGGTCTCTTTAAGATGAGATTAGTCACTTGCTGAGCTCTGTTGACCATACGAGTTATATACCTAGGAGTATGGGAGACCTTTTGCAGCTGGAAGCTTGATGAAATATCTCATAACACCTCAAATGATGTCAGATACCTATGCTTATGCAATTAAATTCTGCCCTAGATCTCCATTAATTATATTAGGTGCTCACACATAGACACCATCCTTAAATTCTGGGTATCCACCTTTAGTTATACAAATGCACCAGAGGAAGGTACTAAAAATATGGTACATGAAAAGCATCATGACTGGTGTATCTGTAGTCAGAGCTGAGGGCTATACCAGTAGAAATCTTATTTCTGGAAAATTCTGGTAATATTCCCTACCTTCAACCCCAAATGACCAGCAATCACAGATATTTTGAGAAAATGAAGAACAGTGTTGCTGCTTTCAAGATAGTATTTGTGTCATAATATTGTCCAGGTAGACACTGTTTGCAACATTATGTAACTGTAAGAGATGTCAGCATAAAAAAATGCTATTCTCTCTTTTATTATTAAGCAAGTCAAATTACTATTTGTTCTCTAAGAGCACACTTTAGAAGTTAATGATTGAAATACTCAATAAATTTGGCCATTTTATTTTCAATACACATGTGTAGGGAAAATAAGATAAAATTGCACACTCATTAAATCTACAGCTGACTTTTAATGGTGTTTTTTCTCATGTTGGATAATTTTATTAACTGAGTAAATTCTCTCATGTGTTTTTCAGGTAATTGAAATAAAAATCTTTTGTCAGACATAACAGATGTATTTACAGTGTCTCAGCACTGTTGGTGGAATTCAATCTTTTCTAACTTTAGCCATCTACAACATACAACATCTGAATTATTTTCCCTAGATTGCCTTTGTCAGTGGAGAAAAAAATTCACACTTACAGCAGTGCATTTTTGTTTTCCTTAACTATAGGAAGACTTCGTAGTAACTAGCTCAGGTATAGTCTTCTACGTGGTAAACATCTAAGATCTTTGCTGCCAACAAGGCGCATTCCCACTAGGCCAGAATGAGATGCCTTTAGGGAAACCTCAGCATGTTGGAAGAAAACGTGGTGTGTCAGAATTTGGTCAACATATACATGGTTTCCGATGTTGTTTCAGGATCAAGATGTTCTCCTGTCAATACCAAAGGTAATTTCTTTTAGCTAAACCACAATATGTAGGAGGTGCTCTTGAATTACCATCAGTCTGGAGATGAAACTAGAACACGGGGTAGTTCTGCATCACTGGCTGGCTAAGGAGCTGTGGGAGCATGTCAGGGAAGAGTCTAAGCTTTACTGTGTTTATTGACATGGAGCTAAAATTGATTTTCTTTTGCCTCGACTACAGTTTTCCATAGTGATAGCTACCCTGAAATAGCTGTTTCAAAAGTAGTGTGTGGTTTTGTCTACTGATGACACAGATCAAATGTAAGGTGACAGCTATTATGTACTCAGGCAAGTTGTATGCATTAATAATACGTTTACCATTACCAGATAGCACATGCACTCTCTCAGGCCTGAATGAGTGATCTGACTACACTAATAGCTGTTTTGTTGTGACAGAAAAAGTCTTGATTTTTAAATTATTTAATATTTTCTCAGTAAATGTGCTTCTGATGTTCTCAACCATTATTTTCCAGCAGCACAGAATGAAACCATAGAGGATGATCCCAGTTCTCCTCTTGCTTTCGTATATGTCAGCATGGAATAGGTCCATATTCAAATCAAGTTCATCTGCAACACTGTAAACTGAGAAGAACGTAAGGCAGCCAGAAGTGACCAGCTCAGTGTGCATTTGCCTTCTATATCTCTCTCACATGTGCTTTGTCATGAAGGATTCTGGTTTCCCATCTTGAAATGAAATTAGCAAATGCAACACTGTCATTCCTTAATGTAACAAACAAACAAACAAACAAACAAGATAAAAAAGTGAAAAATGGTTTCTACTTTGTGTAAAAAACCATATTATTTTAAAGATTATTTTCAGTATTAGAAATATAATGAGAAAAGAGTTTCCCTCTTTAAGAAAAAAGAAAATTTGTAGTCAATCTTTTCTGTTTAATGAAGAATTCTCTCTGTATATTTAACACAAGTTCACACACACTGTATGCAGAAAAAATTGAGATATATATATCATTCATAAAGACTACTTTTTTTCCTGACTGGATGATTGACTCAAGCTGACTATGTATTTCGAACAAAATCTTTCAGCAATGTTGAGGGACAAAGCTGAAGGAATCCCATCAACTCTATGGTGAGAACTTCTCCAGCCACCAAGTTTGCAGCAATGGCAGATGTGATGTTCTGGGGGATTGTTATGGTAAGGACATATTTTTCATGATGTTATGAAAATCACAGTTCAAACATGATCAAGAGAAACTGATTTCAGTAGTTAAATCTCCAAAGGATCCACCTTCTAGCTTAATTACTTCCAACATTAACCATTGAGTTACCTTTGAAATGTAGTATCATCCCTGGCTTTTCCATAATGTGCACAAGAAGTTCTTGGCAAGTCATTTCACCTAAACATTTCATGGAAAACTACAAACTGCATGTTTTTCATTTTCTGTGTATCTAATGTGAGACGCTAAGGTCTGATTTTCAGATAAATTAAGTCAGTAGCAATTGCAAATGAAGTCATGTTTCCTGTATAATGTGTTGTACGAGCTCATATGCTCTGAAAAATGAACTTCTAATTATTTCCAAATTGTCATTTGAAATGAATGAAAACATTGCATCTCATTTTCTTCATACCTTGGTTCCAGAGACATAAAACTCAGGTTAATATCACCTCTTACCTCTCTGAAGTTTTCGGAATGTATTGTCTTAGGGCATGGAGCTATCTACACAACAAAAAGAAGAAAATAAGCATAACTACTCATTAATTTGAATATAGTAACTATTCATTCTTGTGCAAGAATTGAAGACTGGTGACCTTTCAATAATATGCAGTCATATACTTACAGACGAAACTGTTAAAAAGAAAATTCTGGCAGCCTTCATTCTGTCACTTCCCTGCTTTTCAATCCCCGGCTTTGTGATTCTAATCTTGTTCTTTTGATGTGGGGGTTGCGGGTTTTTTGTTCTGCAGTTTCAGCTGCTAAGACAATAGACTCTACTTAGTATGAAGCCTCTGTTTTCATATGATGACATGCAGGAATTTCATGTCATCCTAGGACATGGTTTTAGTAAGAAACAAAGAGAGAAAAATAGGTCCTTTCTTTACTACTCATGCAGACCAGATCACCCTCTCTTTGTTGTGCGCAATAGTTTTGGGGAATATAGTCCTGTCCTAGGAAAGTGTACCTTCCCCATGTGGTTAAGCCTCTGGTAAATGCAAGTTCAAGAACATTGCTGGCTGGGTTGGTTTTGTTGGTTTGTTTGATTGATTGATTGTTTTTGGTTTTTTCTCTTAGTTGAAACACATGTACAAATTTGTGATCATGGAACCGATCACTCATTCTGTCTTTTTTCATAATATGTTTGTGCTATAATTTCTAAAGTGTAATGAGATCAGAAAAACAAAATCCAGTGCTTTTTGCTCCCAGGTGAGTGATCAAACCATTAGGGTGCAGCTCAAGCTATCTTTCATTTTTTTGAAGTTCGAAAGGATAGTTTTGAATTTATTAGCTAAACTGTGGTTTCAAGTCAAGCCTCCCACTGCTTGGGTCAGGGTTGTGATATAAATGAGAAGGTTTACATCTTCCATCAGTCTTAAGAGAAAAAAGAATCCACTACCATTTTCACTGCAGACCTTGATCATGCCACTCCATGTAATGAACCATCGGGTGGATAATATGTTAAAGAAGAAAGCAGGATTTGGTTTGAAAGTGAGCTAGGACTGAAGTGCTCACATGAGGCAGTTCTGAACAGACTTGCAGCCTCACAGGAACATCAAAGCAGAGCACAGAAACCTCTAGGGATCAAGTTGAGACACAAAATTAAGATACTTATATTTAAGATACTATATACTTATATTTATACTTATATTTAAGATACTATCTGGGCCCAATATTTAAGATACTTATATTTAAGATACTTATATTTAAGATACTATCTGGGCCCAAATATTTAAATTCACCTCTGAACCTGTTTTAGGTTTATTGTCCTCTATTCTGTGTCACGAATGTGCAGTGTTGCAGGAAGGTAAAATTTCCCAGGCTTGCCACCTGTGGGTCAGGTTGGCTGGAAATACATCAGATCTTCAGCAACCTCTGCTGACTGTTTTAGCTGCACTAAGCTAGGAAACGTGGAGAGTGAACTGTGAATCTAGGAGCCAGGGGCACTTGTCACAGCCTGCAAGCAAAGAATACTATCTTTGTATTAACATAATTCTTGTCGGTTGCTCTCGTCTAGTCTAAGCCACTACAGTTTACAAAGGAGGTACAGCTGGCTTTTCTCAGTCCGGCAGTATAATAGTTTAGGCTGCTTACTTTAAAAAGCATTTCTCTTTCCGACTTTACAGTTTAGCAAACAGCACTCATTGCTGTGTGTTAGAACTGCCTGCAGCTCTGGAGAAATGCATATTATGCATGTGATAGTAAAGGTTTTGGCCCACACTTCCTACATGTGAATCAAGTAACCTTCCTCAGGGGTCAGTATCGGACCGGCACTGTTTAACGTCTTTGTCAGCAACATGGACAGTGGGATCGAGTGCACCCTCAGCGAGTTTGACGATGACACCAAAGTGGGTGTGATTGAAACACTGGAGGGAAGGGATGGCATCCGGAGGGACCTTGACAGGCTACAGAGGTGTGAACACCATGAAGTTCAACAAGGCCAAGTGCAAGGTCCTGCATGTG
Source organism: Psophia crepitans (assembly GCA_013399095.1). NCBI lineage: Eukaryota > Metazoa > Chordata > Aves > Gruiformes > Psophiidae > Psophia > Psophia crepitans. The sequence goes on from VWZZ01002929.1 coordinate 7,105, forward strand.
GGTGGGCACAATCCCAAGCACAACTACAGGCTCGATGGAGAATGGATAAGAGCAGCCCTGAGGAGAAGGACTTGGGGGTGCTGGTTGATGAACAGCTCAACATGAGCCAGCAGTGTGCACTGGCAGCCCTGAAAGCCAACCCTGTCCTGGGCTGCACCAGAAATAGTGTGGCCAGTAGGTCAAGGGAGGTGATTCTCCCCCTCTACTCGACTCTTGTGAGACCCCACATGCAGTACTGCATCCAGCTCTGGGGTCCCAAGTACAGGAAAGATGTGGAGCTGTGGGGACAAGTCCAGAGGAGGGCCTTGAAGATGATCAGAGGGCTGGAGCACCTCTCCTACGAAGGTGGGCTGAGACACTTGGGCTTGATCAGCCAGGGGAAGAGAAGGCTTTGGAGAGACCTAATTGCAGCCTTCCAGTACCTGAAGGGGCCTACAGGAAAGCTGGAGAGGGGCTGTTTATCAGGGAGTGTAGTGACAGGACAAGGGGTAATGGGTTTAAACTGGAGGAGAGGGGGGGGGAATTAGATATAGGGAGAAAGTCTTTACTGTGAGGATGGTGAAACAGTGGAACAGGTTACCCAGAGAAGCTGTGGATGCCTCATCCCTGGAAGTGTTCAAGGCCAAGTTGGATGGGGCTTTGGGCAACCTGGTCTAGTGGAGGGTGTCCCTGCCCGTGGCTAGGGTGTTGGAACTAGATGGTTTTAAAGTCCCTTCCAATCCAAATCATTCTATGATTCTATGGTTCTATGTCATGTAAAATACTACACTCACGACTTGCAGGCTGGACTTAGAAAATGTAGCTAATTGGAATCAATGTGTATACCCACATAAGTTATTAACTGAATTTTGTTCAAGATAGTGAGTACTTTCAATCACAAAAATTCAGGATGTACTGGTGTCCTAGATACAAAAGGCGCTTAATGATGTCAGTCACAGTTTATATTGAATCTTTTCATATAAAAACCACACAAAAAGCAAATAAAAATTCTATATTCCCCAGGTCCATTTCTGAAAGAAAATAGTGATATAATATCACTCTGATAAAAAGGTTCCAGAAAAAGCAGCCAAAGGCATAATTTCTTCAAATTAATGGCATTCAACTTTGTTCCTTGTGGGGGGTTTCAGATCTTACTCTTAAGTAAATCATTGTACTAAAATTTCAGGTCATTGAGAAACCACTGCTTTTATGTGTGTTAGTTTCAGTCCCACACATGAACCCCATCAGTCTTAGTTGCTTGTTAGGTATAATTAATTTTGAATGTTCACAGTGCTGAATAAATTGCATGACGCATTACACACTTTACAGTTATTTGTATCCATCTTCCATTCATTCTTTTTTTTTTTTTTTTTTTTGTAGAACACGTTTATCCATCCTAAGGAAAGAAGAAAGTTCAAGAAAAACATCAGTGACTTCAAAATAAAATGACCTTGTTAAAATAAAAATAAGCCACAAGTTTCTGGCAATAATCAGAGATATTTGACAGTGGAGCCTAAGAGGGAGAGGTCCAGGCACTTGGGAGCAGGCCAGAGAAAAGAGAAGGAGTAAAAAAGAGGAGTCCTGAAGCAAGCTGGTCAGGCATTGAAACAGGCTTCCTGGGGAGGTGGTGGAGTCACTGTCCCTGGAGATGTTCAAAAAGCATGTAAACATGGTACTGCGGGACATGGTTTAGTAGACATGGTGGTGTTGGGTTGATGTTTGGACTTGGTGATCTTAGAGGTCTTTTCCAACCTTAAAGATTCTGTGATTCTAAGCTATTACTGAATATATGCTGAGAGATTGCCCCTAAGAAGTTAGTAGCCTGCATTTATTAAAGAAAGGATGATCTTGCTAAATAGTTCATGCTTAACTTTAAAACACAATTTTAGTTATTTTTAAGGTCAGCTCAGGCTTGCAAGCCTTTGACAAATTTGTCTGATGTCAGTCCCTCAAATGACATTAAATCCAGATCCTCACAAAAATTGAAAGGTACGTGGAGCTGACATGCCAGCACACATTCAGATCAAATTTGTCTTCAACTGATAAAAATAGCTTTTGGGCATTTCACTCAAATGAATACCATATGAAAAGCTGCACTTCCATATGATTCTGGGTCAAGGAACAAACTATTTGCAATGACCCACACTGGTTTGCCAGGTCTGCAAGCTATGAAAAGCATATGACGGCTCTGTAATGATGCAACTTCTCTGCCATTACATGACCAGACTCTGCAGCAAGTAGTGTTAGAAGGGATAAGGGAAGTAAAACCTTTGTATTCTCCAAAGATAACTGACTCTGCCTCTTACAAGCATATTGGTAATAATCCTTCTATCCATTCTTTACAAACCTCCCCTTCCGTATATACACACAGAACCATCCTTTCTTCTAAAAAGAGCTTCAAAAAGTTTGTGACTCATAGAAATTATCTGGTTTACAGTTTTCTTACAAAGCTGAAATTTAAACAAGCCCCAGCCTGCAAATTTATGTATATCTTTACACACCACTGTGCATTCCACTGAAATTGAGATTAAATGCTGTGTGTATTGTTAAGTAAATGTATAAAGTCTTTGTTATGTCAAAACCTTGTTTATTTTTTCAAACTACTCTCTTGCTTTTTAAAGAACTAAGAGGTGGAGGTTTATACATGAGTTTTAAATGGGTGTAAAGGGGACATACATGAAACTGAGTTTTACTTTGAAATTTGGAATGTTCTAAAATTCCTGTCTAAATATCCATACAGTTTGAGATAAAAGGAAATTGTCTTCTAAATTCCTGTGAACAGAGACTGCAGGACTTTCCAGATCTTGTGTGACATCTCTATTCCCTATTATAGGTAGGGTAAAAGGTAGTCCTTTCAGTGTTTCTGGGTAAAAAGATTAAAACAGTATTTATGGTATCTGTTTAACTGGGGACAAGAATTACTTGACATTATAGGAGACAGCTGTAGGAGAAACCTTCAAATCTCTCGTATATGTGGCTTACAGAATATCCTGGAGACACAGACTGGATGAGGAAGAGAGGCATTTTGCAGGCAAGATGCTAGGCTGTTCATGAAGGAAACTGCTACAATTTATAGGTTACATAAATACAGGTAGCCTGACCTTCTGTCAGACTTTACATCCTTCCTTAAAATGCCATATCCTCACAGGCAAATGTCTCCAGCTGGCCTAAAAATCAATTGCAATATTTGATTTCCAGCCTCCAGAGAGCAATCACAGCAGCAGCAGAAGCAGCTCCAGTGCAGAACTGCTAGTAGCCTGGCTGTTGGCTCCTAAGCCGGGCAGGAGAGGAGCTGCTTTTCCCCCTCCCTTTCTCCCACTTATTGCAGAGGTTGGGACATAGCCAAGCAGTGAACTAGCGCCTGGTGCTCGTGGTCCACTCCCCAAGCCCTTCTGAGCTTCCCACCATGCTGATCTTCCTCTTGCTTGCAGTGGGTGAAGATTCCTGTGAGTAGTGCAGTTTTTCAGTGGTGAATCACTGCTCTGCCAGAACATTACAGGCTCTTTACGTATTTTTTTTCCCTCCTGTGCATTTATTTTCTTACAGTATGTGATATGTATTTTTACATAGTTAATCTCTCCTTGTTTTCTTGCACTGTGTGATATGTATTTGTCCATAATTAACCTCTCTGCTTCTGCATGGGAGATCTGCTGGCAGATAGAAGGAGGCAGAGAAATGCTAATGCCAAAATCCTTCCTGATTTGGAAGGGGACTGATTCACAGTATAAAGGTCTGGATACTGGAAAAATGTGAAGCTTAATTGGTGTAGATAGACCTCTATCACCACTTAAACAGTCTCAGGAAGAAGCAGGATTGAGGGTCAAAGACTACCCTGGGACATTTAACAGCTGAATTTTAATAAGGTGTCAAAGTGCCTTAGACGCCACTTTGACTCCCCCTTCACGGCTGCACTCTTCTACAAGTCTAAATGCAGCTCATATTCCAAGGCCTCTATTCTGACATGTTCTGGTATTTGGGTTTTTTCCCAGTTGTCCCATCTTTCAAAGCTCAAAGCTATTTGGTTTCACTTGTAGGGGAAGAGATGAGTGGCTGAAAAAACCAGGCAAGAACATGGAACTGAAATTCCTGTCTCAGGGCACAACTACCTGAAAAGGAGGTTGTAGCCAGGTGGGTGTTTGTCTCCCAAGTAACAAGTGACAGGACAAGAGGAAACAGCCTCAAGTTGTGCCAGGAGAGGTTTAGATTGGATATTAGGAAAAAATTCTTCACCAAAAGGTTTGTCAGTTATTGGAACAGCCTGCCCAAGGAAGTGATTGAGTTAACAACCCTGGAGGTATTTAAAAGACATGTAGATGTGGTGCTTAGGGACATGCCCAGAGAATGACAACAAAGCTGGTGAAGGGTCTGGAGCACAGATCTTATGAGGGGCGGCTGAGGGAACTGGGCTTGTTTAGTCTGGAGAAGAGGAAACTGAGGAGAGACCTCATCACTCTACAAGCACCTGAAAGGAGGTTGTAACCAGGTGGGTATTGGTCTATTCTCCCAAGCAACAAGTGACAGGACAAGAGGAAGCGGCCTCATATTGCTCCAGGGGAGGTTTAGATTGGATATTTGGAAAAATTTCTTCACCAAAAGAGTGGTCAGGCATGGAACAGGCTCCACAGGGCAGTGGTGGAGTCACCGTCCCTGGAAGTGTTCAAAAAGCGTGTAGATATGGCCCTTTGGGACACGGTTTAGTAGACATGGTAGCATTGGGTTGATGGTTGGACTCAGTGATCCTAGAGGTCTTTTCCAACCTTAGAGATTGTATAATTCTATGGTTTAGTGGTTGAACTTGGCAGTGCTAGGTTTATGGTAGGACTTGATGGTCTTAAAGGTCTTTGCCAGCCTCAATGATTCTATAATTTCTATGGTTTCTAGTTTCCTTTATGAAAATCTTTAAATTGATCCTAAAGGATCTAATGCAGAAAAGGGACAACTTTCTTCACGTAAATGTCAGAATCACTTAATACATTTTCAGGATGATGATGTTCATGTCCCTATTGAATGTGAGAATGTCTGCAAAGCAGGAGATCAACAAGAACTGACCTCAGCGTGTCTAAAATGCACTGGAAATAAAGAAATTATTGAAGTTACTGCTCCTAGAATTAAAAGTAATAGTTTTGGCATTGTGTTTGGGGGAGATTCTACTCTGAGGATAAGTTATTTAAAACATCCGAAGATACAGAATATCAGAAGAACACAGAAAGTTGAACTCAAACAGGAGAAAGAACTTTTTCACGGTGAGGGTGAAACAGGCTGCCCAGAGAGGATGTGAAGTCTCCTTCTTTGAAGATATTCAAGACCCATCTGGATGCAATTCTGTGCAGCTTAGTGTGGGGCACCTGCTTTGGCAGGGGAGTTGGACTCAATGATCTCTAGAGGTCCTTTCCAACCCCAACTAATCTGCGAAAAAATTATGTTCCCAGATAAGGATGCAACATTAAAGGCAGAGAGAGAATGGGTGTTACCTTCAAGATATTCTGGAATAAGGAATAAGTAACAGAGAGGAAAAGAGCTGTTTTGAGGGGATTCCTGTTGTAAGTAAAATGCTGCACAGATAATAAAATTTAAAAATTTGACAACTGTATTGAGACAGTATCTCTGCATGCATAGAAATTCTCCCAAGCAAAGAAATGAGTCTACTTTTCTTATTAATCTGAATTAAATTATTGTGTTTAGAGGGAAATATGCAGTCCCTTCAGCTGCTGCTGGTGTGAGTCAGTCACAGTGCCTCGAGAGATTCCTTTTGCCGCATAATCCCACTGCAGACTTTGCATAAGAGCTGCAGCAGTTATTCCTTTTTTTTTTTGAATGAAAATTTTAAGAAAATGCACACAAACATCTGAGCAAGTAAGAACCTCTCACTCACCTGCATGAAGTAATTAATAAGCTATTTGCCACTGTTAACAACTCACTGCACAGATTTATACAGAGGTAACTAAATCAAGAACAAGTCTTTAGTCTTAAATCTCTTGGTATACTTTTATGTGCCAAAGGAATATAATCTGTTTGCAAAAGCACAATAATATGAGACCAGTTTTGAACGTTGCAAACACAGATTTGCCATTATGATTGTATATTTATATAACCTTACTTACAAAGGCCTGGACTTCTAAAGCGTGGGACAAAGTGTCCTTCTTCAAAGGAGGACAGATATGGGGAGGGGGAAAACAGGGCTTCTGAAAAGCAGCTAGTCCTGTGGGCAGGGGGACTGAAGCTTGGTTTCCTGAGTTTTTGTGGCCTGTGGTTGTAATAGGCAATACCCAATTAAATGAAAATTGCAAGCAAGCCTACTCCTGGCACTGAGTCACAAGGTCTCTTTCCTGAAGTATCTGATGTCTAACAAGGTAGCTGATCTGACACTGCAGACTTCCTTCGTTAAGTCAAGGTCTTTGTCTTCTACTCCTCTCTTTAAGTCATGAAACATGTGAACCCTGTGCCCCATATCACCCTTCATACTGCTCAAATTTGGCTGAGATTAGCCAACTATTTCAGGAATTTTTGGTTGGAGACCAGTAGACAGTTACATAGCATGACTGCACATATACTTTTTCCTTGTGAAAAAGCCAAAACAATGTTATATTTTTAATGACTTCTAGAAAAGTCATTTGATATGACTGAAATTTGATATAAACTGAAATATGACGTTTATAGTTCCTATATGATTTATCCTTTTTTAGCCCAGCACAAAACCAGTGATTTACTTACATTTAAGGAGACTTTTTTTTCAGAAGTAGGTTTGGATACCTGAACTGAGATAAAATTCTGGACTGATCTGTTGTTGTACTTCTGGTGTTCCTAGCATTAAGTTGAATGCATTTCTATGAAATAAGTGGATAGATTTTAATGAAAAATTGTAATTTTCCCTGACATTGCCTAGATAAATTATGATAGTTACACAAATCTGAGCTTAATGGTAGTTTACTCCTTTTCATTATAAAGAGGGTCATTCAAGTACACTTAGTGAGATAATTCCCAGATTTTCTTGGATGCCTAAAAGGTTCGACAGATGCCTCATGGAAGCCAAATTAAATAATTAGTAATTTCTCAGTTATAATATGCCACTATAGCTGTTTCATACGTATTTAAATAGCCAAACTGAAAAATGTTGGTGATCAGTCTTCAAAATACGACTTCTCTGTAAGGAGCACATGTTCCCATTTTTTGGTTATTCACACCAAGAGCTCTTAGGCATTTCCATATACTCTCCATTCAACATTCTGTATTCAGATATGGCCTATGCTGGACAATTAGCTGGTCTGTCCCTGTTACCCACCAAGCAACTATGTTTACATAACGGTTACCAGCCATAATTCTTCTGGCACTTCACAGAGTCTTCTATTAGTCCTCCTACCTCCATCCTCCAATGTACAATCCACTCATCTGGTTGCATGGTTTGTCCCTTGATTTTGAAGATATTCAGCTGTCTGTTGTCTTTCTTCACAAATGTCTAGGTCTCAGACTCACACTTCATCAGATTCACTCTGGCTTCATGACTCGGGCACTGAATTCTGAGACATGGTGGGCTCCTTGCAGAACAGAAGGCAATTTAGAATCGCTGTGATTCATGAACTTCAAGCACATTTGTTGTTTTATTGATCTCAGTAAAAGCACACAGAAAGTATCCAAGTGCAGTACTGAATCAGAGCTATAGATAGTGTGTCAATTAAATGAAAACCTAAATGCTTTGTAACAAAGTATTTAATTCCCATATTCCTCAAGGGACTTGTTGAAGGTGCACACAGGTCTTTGAGAGTCACCCTTTCTTCTCGTTAACTGCCTGCTTCACTATTTAAAGGGTTCCCACTGCTCTATCAGCTGGAGCTAGCATTATCTTCACAGCCCACCAGTCAGTGAAAGTATCAGGAAAACCTAACTCAAAGCAGTAACCATAACCTGCACATAACCATAACCTGCACTTTTTCTCAATAGCTGTTTCGAGCATGATATATATATATATATAATTGTAACCCTAATGATGCTGCTATTGAATTCTGAGCTACTTCAAGTTTTTCTTTTCCTCTGGAAAGAAGAATGGCATGGGGAGAGAGAAAACTTTGAAAGATCAAGAGTGTTTTTGAGGTTTGAAAAAAACATTACGCTGAACATCTGATTATTTTTTTCATGGATAATAAGTGTTCTCAAATATTTATTTGTAAAAAATCAGTCTTCTAAAACAGGAAATTCACTGATCAACTCCATATTAATAAATTGTCACAATTGCCTCAGGTAAAGATTCAGAAAGACCATGCATCTTCTCAGCTTTTCTCAGAACCTTTATTTCTTTCAAACAATCCATACTCAGGTGTTCTGTGACTATAATATTGTGCATGATGGTTCTTTCACTTCACCTTTAGCCCTGACATGTCTGCTTTTCATTTAGTATCTTTGGTTCCCTGAGGAGTGTCAGAGTGGGCAAGGATCCCATAATGGTGCCAAGTGCTGTAGTTTGTAACGAGCAAACATCAAAGTAACAGATGATGGAGTTGGAAATGAAAGACTCACTGAGAATTAACCATGGAAGAGTTGTGGAGGAGGCACCTAGTTTAAGACAAAGGAATTGGAGAACCGATAGCTGGGAAAGGAAGAAGAGCTGTAACAGATGCATCACAAAGGGGATGGAACACTGGCAAAGTCCTGCACATGGGTTGGGACAATCCCAAGCACAACTACAGGCTGGATGGAGAATGGATTGAGAGCAGCCCTGAGGAGAAGAACTTGGGGGTGCTGGTTGATGAGAAGCTCAACCTGAGCTGGCAGTGTGCGCTGGCAGACCAGAAAGCCAGCTGTGTCCTGGGCTGCATCAAAAGCAGTGTGGCCAGAAGGTCGAGGGAGGTGATTCTGNGTTTATAAGGGAGTGCAGGGATAGGACAATAAGCAATGGGTTTAAACTGAAAGAGGGGAAATTTAGATTAGATATTAGGAAGAAATTCTTCTGTGTGAGGGTGATGAGGCACCAGAACAGGTTGCCCAGAGAATCTGAGGAGGCCCTATCCCTGGCAGTGTTCAAGGCCAGGTTGGATGGGGCTTCAGGCAACCTGGTCTAGTGTAGGGTGTCCCTGCCCATGGCAGGGGGTTGGAACTAGATGGTCTTTGAGGTCCTTTCCAACCCAAACCATTTTGTGATTCTGTGATTCTATGAAGGAGGGATAAGAAGTGGTTGAACCAACCACTGAGTTGGTGTTTGGAGGATGGAATTAAATGCCCTTGTATTCAGCTTTAAATTAATACTTGAAAGATTGAGATCAAACCCAAATATTGATCCAAAGCCAAATGTCCATATCCACTTTGTTTATCAATGCGTAAAGGCTTTAGACAGTATAGCAAAGGGCTTCCAAGAAATGCTTAATACAGAATGATAGATAGGCTGGCTCAGTTCTGCTCTTATTGTCACAGAAGACTGGTCAAATATCCAGAGAAAATGTAATCCCCAGCTTGACATTATCTCTTCCCATGAAACATGTAACATACATTTAAGCAACAGGATAATTTACTCTAAAATACAAATGTTACGGATATATTTAAAAGGCTGGATTACATTTTAGTTTAATTTAAAATAACCATGTTGTTATTGGATGTGTATGGAGTAATCCAAAATGAAGTATCCCAAACCAGTGATATATTGCTTTATTTTTTAGTTGCTATCCTCTCTCCCACTGATTCAAAAAATCATTAAAAAAGAGACATTTATCTTGAAACGTCAAATTTCAATGTTAAGGACTAATTTATGTCTACAATATAATATTAAAAACATTCAAGAATTCAGTTCAAATGCTCTTACAGTGCCATCTGCTGAAAAGCAGCTAAGGCTAAAAAACATTTGGCAATTCATTCTTGCTAGGATATCTGTAAATTCTTGGTCTGTTCTGGGTAATTTTCAGTCTTTCATGCCCTACAATATCACAACAGTGTAACTCCCTTACAGGAGGAGCTGTACACACTGCATTTACCCATATCAATAAGTGTAGATGGTGTCACTGAAAGTTAAACATGTACCTAAATGTCACATATAAAAGGATGGTAGAAATTCTCACTGTTCAAATTGGTTTATGTATATGCACAGCTCAAGGGCTGAATATCAGCATCAAGATTTTTACCCTCTGTCAGGTTGTCTCTGGTAAAGCAGCCTAAATTTTTTTAGATGCCACTGTTTTTAAGAAAATGTAAGTTCATATATGTTGACTAATGATTTTTGAAATTTACTTCAGTTCCCATATCTAGAAATGCTTCTCAAGCCTGTGAATAATTCTTTTAAAATGAACAAGATAAACTCCATGGATTAAGGTAAGCTTTTGTAGTAGCCTGAATTGAGGGCATGTGATAACAGCCCACTTGTCTGAACTCGAAGACGATTTCTCTTTTTTTAATCAGCAATTGTTCTGAGTTTCAAATTGGTTCTTAATGACCACTGAATATTTTTCTGCTGTTTGCAGTGTTAAGGAGACTCGTCTTTTATATATATATATATGTTTATAAATTCCTGTGTCTTCTCAGTCCAGAATGAATTAAATTTTCAACAGGTCTCACCTAAAATCTGGTCAATAAGCTCACATCTGTGTACATGCATCTGCACTAGAAATGCAGTGATTTGGGGTTTTTTGTGTATGTACATATAGATGTATGCTGCCCTGTCTGTGAAAAATCAGATGATTTCTTCCCTCCCCCAGCCCCAAGTGATGACTGAAAATGCAGTGTATTTGGCATTACCTTCCTGCTTGAAAAGTTGGCAATGGTCATTTTGAGAGAGAAGTTAAAAAGCTATCCCAGTAATTAACCACAAGCTGCACACTGTCACGGTGGACATTTCACAAATAACTACGAGATTGAAATTCATTTTCATAGGTTCTTGCATGAATAATTTAGACTTGTAAAAGCAAAGCCAATCAGTGAAGGAGAAAGAGACTGAATTTCAATTAACTCAGTCAACCAACATGACTAATTCTACCCGCAGTTCAGCCGACGTAGGATACGCACAAGCTTTGCTCATAAGCACTGAGCACTGTTTCAGCATCTGGCAGGTGACACTGTTCAAAGGTGTTTGTGTAAGTTTTTGCTAACAAATGATATTAGGTGTGAATTGCACAAACTAAGCAAAAATTACAGAGGCATGAATTTAGGTTTGTGTCTTCCTAGTTTGCTTTTTTTCAGGGTTTAGATTCATTCATAACTGGATTCAGAGACTTGATCTCATGTCCCTAAATTTCTCCTATGATTACTGCAGTAAAACACACTGACTCCAGAGGGTAAGTCAAAACAACTGAATTTCAGCTCCATTTCTGACCTGTGATCTGGCAAACCTCTTTCTCTCTTCTCTCTTCCCTGTTTCTTCACTTTGGAAGAAATATAGGTAGATTATCTTCTGGAAGCTAATATTAGGCTCTGTGAATGCACCTTCAAACCCCTTCTTTCCCTATGCCTTTCCCTGTCTAAAGCCCTGGTAATGTCCTGGTTTCACCTGAGAGAGAGTTAATTTTCTTCACAGCAGCCAGTATGTGGCTGTGTTCTGGATTTGTGCTGGAAGCAGCGCTGATAGTGCAGAGATGTTTTTGCTGTTGCTGAGCGATGCTCACACAGAGCCAAGGCCTTTGCTGCTTCTCGCACCGCCCCGCCGGCGGGATGGCTGGGGGTGTGCGGGGAGTTGGGAGGGGACAGACAGGGCAGCTGACCCCAACTGACCAAAGGGACATTCCATACCATATGGCGTCATGCTCGGTTTATAAGGGGCTTGGGGGAAGAGGAAGGGGGGGGCAGCGGCATTCGGAGTGATGGTGTTTGTCTTCCCAAGTCACCATTACGCGTGACGGAGCCCTGCTGTCCTGGGGATGGCTGAACCCCTGCCTGCCATGGGGAGTGGGGAGTGAATTCCTTGTCTTGCTTTGCTTGTGTGCATGGCTTTTGTTTTACCTATTAAACTGCCTGTATCTGAACCCACGAGTTTTCTCACTTTCACTCTTCTGATTCTCTTCCCCGTCCCGATGGCGGGGACTGAGTGAGCAGCTCAGTCGTTGAGTAAAACAATGACAGTCTTTTTGGTGCCCAACATAGGGCTCAATGGATTCAAGATATCAACAGATTTGATTGGAATGTGCTAGATGGAATTTATAGCTGTGATTGCTGTCTAGCTATTAATTGTCAGGCTCCTGTGCTTGCCATGAGGCCTGCTTGCCTTACTGTATGTAGAGTTTAGTGCTTTTTGCTTTTGCTGCTCGCTGTGCTGCTGCACTGCTAATCATCTGACTGCGCTGTGCCTGGGAACAGTTTGATACCAGCCATGGGGATGTGCCTGGGCTGGCCCATGGCCAGGGCATCGCTGCTGTGTCTGTGCTGCTGGACTGACAGGCTGGAGCTCCTGTGTGCACTCGACTCAAGTCGAAGGAACTGTGACCTGTGGATGAGCCCATGTAGGAGCAGGACACCCCAAAGCCTCTGTGGCCATGGTTGTGTATGTGTCGCAGAAGGTATATCTCTGGAGGTATTGTGAGCCAAGGATAAGTACGCATTGGAGAAGGTACACCTCGAAGCATCTGTAGCAAGCATAAGTCCATGCTGCAGCAGGTACACCTTGAAGCATTAGTGGCTGTGCATGGGGTCATGCTGGAACAATTCAAAGTGTGTGGCCGTGGATGAGCCCATGACAGGGCAGGTTTATTTCTGAAGAGACTGAAGTGGCTGTGATTATGGACAAGGCCATGCTGGTGCAGGCATATCTCTGAAGGCATTGTGACCTATGGAGAAGGCCATACTGCAGCAGGTGCACCTCGAAGTGACTGTGGCCATGGGTAAGTCTATGCCACAGCAGGTGTGCCCTGGAGAGACTGTGGCTCGTGGATAAGGCTCCACTGGGAGCAGGTACACCCTTAAGGGACTGCAGTCTGTGGATAAGTCCAAGCCAGAGCAGAGGCAAGGGGAGGTGTTCATTGCAATGGTAAACTTGGTGGTCTGACTCGAAGTGACCAAGAAGATTGTAATGGAAATACCTGCAAATTTTTGTAACCCATGATCTGAGTTGCATGTTACAGGAATTACTGTAGCAGAAATCACCTGAATCAATGGAGAACAAGCCTGACAAGAAGCAGTGCAAGTGCATTAGTGGACCTGACCTGAGTTGGTTTTGGTGCCCAGTAACTATGCATTACACCATGTCTCCTGTCCTGAGTGACCACCATGGTGGATGAAGCCCAAGGTTATGGACTGAGTGAATTCAATGGACAGTCTGTGGATATTTTATGGACATTTTGAAAGGGTCATCCATAGACTAAGGGAATGATATAATCGTATTATGTCAAAGGATGAGAACGGTGATGGTGGTTAATAAGGATGTATCAGATTGTGTGGAACCTGAGCATGACACAAATGGTTTGGAATAAAGGGTGGATAATATCCTGGTTTCAGCTGAGAGAGAGTTAATTTTCTTCACAGTAGCTGGTATGGGGCTGTTTGGGGTTTGTGCGTGAAGCAGCATTGGCAGTAGAGAGATGTTTTTGTTCTTGCTGAGTGGTGCTTGCACAGAGCAAGTTGGGAGGGGGCAGCCAGGACAACTGACCCCAACTGACCAAAGGGATATTCCATACCATAGCACCCAACATGGGGCGAACCCACGACCCTGAGATTAAGAGTCTCATGCTCTACTGAATGATAAAACAGCAAGGTACAGTAGTGATAAACCAGTAAGGTACGAAGAATGTCTGGGGCAAATGCTCCTTATTTGCCTCATTATAGACTTTTTCAGTAGCTACCGACTTCCATACTGAAAAAAATTAAAAAAAAAATAATTCACAAAAATAATTCAGGAAAGATATTAAAAAGATGTGTAGAAGTATCTAATGTTTTTGAAAGATTTAACAGATGCCTGTGTCTGTAGGCATCTACTAAGTTGCAAATGTCAACTCAGCTTTCACAAAGTTGTGTTCTGAATCAGGAAGAAATACTGTTTATTTTGCTGAACACAGCACTGTCTTCAATACATAGAAAGAATCAGCAAGGGAACTTTGGATTATATTAATCTGTTTACTGGAGATGGTGGATACACCAAGGATTCTGGTTGGTAGTTTAAAGGTTTTTAATCAGTTCACTCTGCTTATTAACCATACTTTAAAGGCAGACAGACTGACTTCTGTGAAAGAAGTTAATATACAACCGCTGCATATTCTGAGAGCTGTCTAAAGACTGTGAACTGACCACATGGCTGCAGTCAGCCTGATCCTCCTTATCTTTCTCTGCTTGCAAAAATGGATTATCTCCAAGGGCCTTCATTTTGAAGAATGCCCTAACTTTTGTATTGTTGTTACAATAATAGTAACAAAAGTAAGCTTGGCTGCCTATTTTGGCTCAGAGAAACAAGAGAATTATAAATGCAGCTGATGGAGAAAAAGAAGCATTACGCCAGTGAATTCTGAAATCTCCCAGAACACTGCAGTATTTAAAAAAGACAAAAAAAATCCCCAACTACACCCAAATAAAAATACTTCCCCACTGTAACCATTGCTTAGCATCATGTTTTCTCATTTAAATTCAGTAACTTTCACACAATTTTAGGGCAAGATCTAAAGTCCACCAAAATTCTCTGGACCAGCTGCTATTCTACTCAATTATCTACTGCAATGATCAAAGACATCACTATTTGGCTGTGGGCTACAAAACAATTGGGAATTTTTATTTTCAGTAGCATGTTATGAGGCGCTGCAGAAGATTTTTGATTTCCACCCAGCAATCATCTCTCAAGAAAAGATGGTCAGGTGGTTAAACTATTGATTTGAGAGGCTGTTTTCTCCTTGTAGTGCCTTACAAAAGTGGTACTTAATTATTGTAAAATCTTGTGAGTCCAGAGTGTGGAGACTGATGAATTCAGTTTTTCTTACAAAAAACTGCTCATATATACTGCAAAGAAAGAATTGTGATCCTTGGAATAAGAAGTTTTTTAGTGGTTATTATATTTCTGTGTGCGGTGCTGGTCAGTATGAATCTTTGGGCATCATTAGTCTCAAATATTCTTTAACAGATAATTGATCTCCAGCTGTACTTCTACGGATTGACACAGCCCAATCTACAAGTAAGTAGGAAAAAGGTCTCATTCTAAATCTCATCAGAATTTACTGTTCTATAAACAGAAGATTGTAGAGGTATTCTTTTAAGAAGTGAAGATATTCTCTCTGCAGTTTACAAGCCGTGTCAACTTTGCCTCTATAGGGTATAGGTTTCCTGAATAAACAAGTGATTTTTCCATTATTTTTGGAAGTGTATGCAATGCTGCTGTGCACTGCAACAGAGTGTGGGCTTTGTTTATGTACACTCTGTCAGCTATCTTCAAGATGCTCAATGTTCTTACACTCTTCAGTCAGCTCCTGCCCTAAATTACATATTTACAACCCTAATGGCTTCAGGGAGATGAAAACTCAGGGCTGAAACCTCCCCTGCCACTTTTCAAAGAGACTGCTTTAATCCCCACCTTGGAATTTCAGGCACTTGCACGCTATCCAGCATTTTGAAAAAAACCACTCAGTTCATCAAAACATCATCGTCCCCTCAGTGTTTTGAACTACAGGTTACTAGAAGTCAGGGAAACAGAGTGCTTAAAAAAATCACTTGATGATTCCCCAAATTACACTCCTGATTATACTTAAGAAATTAGAACTCCATGACTGTTCTAAATATCACAACCACTGAGATTTCCTAGGGCTGTGCAGAAGAACCAGGAGTTAGAAGAAAGTGAGAGAGACTCCTACACGCTGGGGTTCTGCAGGACACTGCCTGCTGTGCCACACAGGCTATGCAGCAGAGCAGAGACAGAGAAGAAAAAGATAGACAAAATGTACTTGTAGTTTCTACTAAGAAAGTATGGTGTATCCTCTTTTGAGTAAGACAATAATATGTTCAGAAAAAAATGTGAAAAGGGCAAGGGCATTGTGTACATGTGTAAGAACTGAACATCTGTAATCTCTGCAACCATCCTCGTGAAGCATTGTCACTTCATCCTTTGCCTTCTCTTTCCTTGCTCTTGCCTGTCTGCCCAGAGGCTTTACTAATATTTGCCTAAGGCGCGGTTTAGCAGGAGGTGCAATACCTTTTGAAAGCTGAACACAACAGGAAGAAAAGATAAGCTCTCAGGTATGCAGACCCTTCCTTGACTATGTTCCCAAAAGTCTGCGTGTCCCTGTACTCCCTGGAGGATTTTGTTTAAAGATCTGTTTCTCCAGCTTGATGGGGAAAAGATGTGGGTCGTTCGCAGAAGCAGGTGAAATGGAGATTTTTTACAACTTCGTTTGGGGCTCATTTACATTTTTGTTGTTAATACAGATTGGATTTACTAGAATTCTTCGTTGATAGGAATTTATACCAGCCTACACTCTGGCAGTGTAGTTGGGGTTGTTATTGGCCTGGAATTCAGCTGGGCTTTGGGAAGTGTCCATGGCTCCTCATCTCACAAAGTGTGAATATACTAAGGACCCACGTTTGGAAAGGCAAAAAGGAACAATAAGCCTATGGTTGTGTCTTTTACTTGGAGTCTGTGAATCTTTATAAAACTAAACCCTCATTTTTATTTTTTAATGCAACCATTACTTTGGCTAAGATATTCCTGAAGAGCCAGAGGACTTCACCCTTCCCATCAAGAGCCAGGCTGCTGTGTGCTCCCCCTTAATGTCCTGACATCACAGGGCTGAGATGTCTCTGGCTGAGACTCTGTCTCTTCCCGGCCATTCTCATTTATCTTACACAACATACAACTAGAGCATGCCTAAATAAAATACTGGTTCCTGCTCTAGTGCTAGAAGAGTAGAATTTAACTCAGAGATCGTGAAGAGTTTATTTTTAATATTAGCTCTCAATCTTAAAATTGAGCTCACTGCTAACACACTAAAGAAAATCCTACTCCTCTATATCATCATAGACTTAATTAGAAGCAAATTTAAAGGCACACTGGTGAATATTCAACCTCACTTGCTGGCTGGTCCCAAGTCTTCTTGTACTGGCTTCAGTACAATTTAATGGTATTTCATTGCTACCCAGATACTTAAATATTCTACAGAAGCAAGACCTTGACTTCAGTTGCAGAATCTGCATTTAGTGATGGCAAAACCAGATTCCTTCCTAACTTATAGGATATGTAGGCTCAATTTAGATATGTGGTTTTAGAAGTAAAAAAGAAAAGAGATTGGGAGGCAGAGGGGAATGTTTGCTAAAATAGGACAGATGTGGTCTGTCTAATTCCAGTCCCTAAACAAGGAATATGTCTTTGACATATTTGCATAAAAAATTTCAAGATAAAACATGTTTAGCAAAAACTGTGTTTCTCAGCCTTCATGGGCATGTTAAGCAAGCCCTGCATCTTACACTGTGCTTTAATGTCCTTTAACCTAGAGATGTTTGTTAACAGAAAGAAAAAGGTAAGGTCTGGTCATTACTAGCCGGTAAGACAGAATTGGATTGATGGGTATAGCAAGCTTTAACAACTTGTTGCCAAACATCTAAATTAATCAAATTAATAGATAAAAATCCTAGTGTATATGTTTTTAAAGCTTTCAGAAATGGTGAATTTTCCACTTTGTTTTTTCAGAATTCTATTTCAGTGTATTGTCCAGCTCCTCATACATTTTCATAATAGCGATACTTAGCACTGCCGTAAGAGCTTATATTTTCCTGGCTGCATGCAAACAATTACTGATCTGCGTCCGTATTGACACAAATTAGGCCCACATGTAGCTTTATCACGCACATACAATTTCTCCATCATTTAATCTCAGTCGTAAATGACAACTTTAGAATTCTCTGCCTCTCTAAATCTGCATTTCTCATTGAATTTAAATGGATCTCAAATCTATAAATAACTGCATCAACCCTGAATATTGCATTCAATTACTTTGAGTTTGCTGCTGTTCACACGGCATTCATGCTGGTCTTTCATGCTGTTTGCATTAGCAAACCTCTTCTTTCTGAAACAGCCTCCCGTATTCATGATTAACCACTCAATCTGAGGTTGAATTTTTTAAACTTTTCCCTGGTATTTTAAAAAGATACAACTAGTGCTCTGTGGCTACAGCTCAACCACTGTTCTTTTAAACAAGACTCCATTTACAGTCACAATGGTTAGAACTGGGTTTGAACAAAAATAGTCGGTCTGTTTTGCAGAAAGCAAGCTGAAATGTAGCGCAGAATTAGAGGGAGAATAATAACATCTTATTACAAGCAGACAGTGCATGTAGGTGCCCGGTAAGAGAGGGTCTGGCTGTGAAATGCTCATTTCAGACAGTCACTACTCCCCACTGGTAGCAAAACTGCATTCACTGATTGTGCCTACAGCACTGCTATGGAGTGGTGCTGACCAGGAACCAGGGATGAATTTTGTGTTTTATCTCTGGCTGTAGCAGCAGCCTCAGGGCTGGCTCTGGGGAAGCACTGTGAGGAAACCGCCAGGGCTGCTTGTGCCATAGCACGCAAGGAAAGGTGCATCTCACCACCACGGGCTAGTGTTACACCCTGCTGCTGCACAAGGAGCTTCTTCCTAGCCCCTCTGGGCCAACAGAATGTTCTGGATGCTCAGCAGCTGTGGTTATGGGGGCAGAGTGCTGCTTAGCAGCTCCTCACTGTTAAATGCTGCAGGCGCAGATGGGATTTAGTCTTTCAGTAAGTTCAACTGCTCACAGGGCAGTATAAATGTGCAGAGCCTAGTCTTCCTTGTGAAGGAGAGCCTGAGCATCCCTCTTCTGTGAAAAAATTAAGTGCTCCTTAATATCAATATTAGATTCACAGTTCAGATCTCAATAGGTAATGGAGTAAGATAAGATCAAGAGCAGACAAACTCAGAGGCTGTTCGTTTGTATGAGCATAGGCAATTCTATTAAGGAACATAGACATGCTGCAAAGGACTACGAAGACCTGCCTAGATCTACTGTCTGATAAAGGCCTGCAGTGTTCATTTAGAGCTGACCGACTCTACAGAGTAAGGGCATCTGTGCAATATAGGAGTTGATAATAAGTGTCTTGCTCAGATACTCAACACGGTGTGACTGCTACCTGCAAAGAAAATGGGTATTTTACTTCAAAAGCAGGGAATTATTTCAAAATCATACTGAAATCAGGCAAGAATGAGATATTTGCACTCACTGGAAGGTATTATAAACAGCAAAGTTTCAGCTAGAGCGAAACACAGAGATTTTAAATGGCTCTCCAAGGTTTCTTTGCTTTCTTCTTTCACTCACCAGTGCCTGGTTTGTGCACAGATTCCCGTCTCGTTAGAAGTGTACATGTCCATAGTGGTTAGGGTAAACAATGTCACTTCTATTTCAGAATAAGGAAAATAACAAAATAAAACCCTGTTGTGACTGAGGGAGAAGGCAAGAGAGACCTTTGAGCTCCGTTCACTTTTCAGTGGCCGGTTTGTCTGGGTAAGGATTTCATGGCTGGTGCTAAAAGGCATACCTTGGCTTATTGATGGGGAGGGATATGTGCAGACCCCATGTACTACCCATGTTCCACTTCAGATCTTTTCCAAGAGCAGAACTGCCACTGGCTTTCCTTCATTTCAGTGAAATTCATCTTTGGGCAAACATGGCCCAACTTAAAAAGGTCTCCTTTTACTCTAAACTGAAAACAAAAACAAATAAATGTGCTATGAGGAGAATGCTTCTCAAGGCGCCATTCCCAAAATGATTTATAAACAACTGTCCAATTTACGCCAAATGTGCTATGTGTTTGCTAGAAATATTTAAAAGATACCCTTGCTGTTATGGTAATTAAACATGCATGAGATGGAAAATAACAAACACACAAAAATACCCACAGTTGCCCAAGATGACTTATAAATATAATAATGGAAGGGTTACATTTAATAAATAAAACAGAAGAGTGTGGTGACAGTGGGGCAAGAACATAAAATCCACAGAAAATGTGCTGTGCAAAAGTGTAACAAAAAACTTAAGTCTGAAGGGCAGAAAATAATGATGAATAATACTGAACAAGAAAATAAAATATTGGTGAGCAAGAGACTTCAGATGCTCAAGGCTGCATGAACTGCATCATTATCCACTGTGATTACTGAATTTTCCTATAAATCTTCACAATGCCAGCAGCATTTCTTTTCTTCCTAAGACCAGCCGAGCATTGTACAGGAAGAGTGATCAGCCAACTCTTTAGCTAGAGTAAAGGGGTGATGAAGTTCTGTACCACTTTCAGACACTTCCCCTGCAGGAATTGCATCATACACATAATTAAGCTGTGCAGGAATTTGTCTCCAGTGCAACCTTTAAGGAATAATAGGAAGGAATTTTAAAAGACTCTCAAAAATCATGGCTTTCCCACAATATCAGATTTGCTTAAAAAAATATAATTCTCTTTATGTATAAACTCTTTTATGAAGTGCTATTTATTTCCAGCCAAATGTGAATTTGTGACTAGAAAGAAAAAAAATAATTACTTTGTATTCCCAAATGCAGTGTAATTGTTTCCTTCCCCTTAGCATGCAGTACTAAACA
The DNA here is from genome assembly GCA_013399095.1 of Psophia crepitans. NCBI lineage: Eukaryota > Metazoa > Chordata > Aves > Gruiformes > Psophiidae > Psophia > Psophia crepitans. The sequence continues at coordinate 27,552 of VWZZ01002929.1, forward strand.
GTAGGGAGGTTTTTTTAAATGCATGTTTGTTTTACGTGACCAATGGATCAGTAGGCCAAACTTCTGATGACTGAGATACTGTTAAATAAGCAAAACACGGAGTTATCAGTTTATGCCAGATAGCTGTAAATATTATGATATATTCGTCTTATACCGATGGAATAGTTCTGACTTACACAATCAAAATCTTTAAAATGACCAGGGCAAGAGGCATTTATACCTCACAATGATTTTCAGCTGCTTTGTTTTCTTTTTGTAGATTTTCCTTTAACAGGTGGTGGGGGGACAGTTGGACTAGATGATCCTCGAGGTTTCTTCCAACCTTAAATGTTCTATGATTCTATGTGTACGTAAGAAATTTTAACTCAGAAAATTAACATCAAAGGAGGGACAAACAAGTGATTCTCATATTGTTTCACCTTCTCTCCTTGAGCTTTGTGAATGTTGCCAATGATGCTCCATAAGTTCTTATTATTCCAGGGAAAGACATTCTGGATATCACCAGACAGTGTCCATTTACATCGTGTGAGAAATTTTTTTTCCCGAATTTCCTTAATTTCACTGGTCCTTGCCTGACTTAGGACCAGGATTTGTCCAGCTTTCAAAATACCTGCCCAGATACCATTTTAAATATCACACAGCAGCAAGTTTACAGAAAACCTGTTGAAAATGTAGAGGCTTTGGTTATGCAGAGATTGCTGCCACTGCCTGGAGTTAGATGTGTCAGTTCTGCATTTCACTGTCAATTGAAATGAACCCAAAACCTGGTTCCTTCCTCTCGTCTTCTTCCTGGCATCATCTCAAACAGCTTTGGCATTTGTTTTCACTTCAGAGAGACAGAGAAAGACACTTCTGATGTGCTGCTGGTTAGAGCACTGTTTGCCAACCTGTGACTCACACTCTGCTAAGGAGTCGCACCACTGATGAAGGGTTGATAACGAGCAAAACTCAACATACCGAGCTTCACCAGGTTCCTTAGTTCTACGCCCAACTAAAGCCAGGGTTCCTGCGAGAAGGCAGCACTGGTGGCCCACAGTGCAGCCCAGGGCGGTGCAGAAGTGGCAGAGGTCAGAGGAAGGTGAGGAGGCTACAATGAGAGGAAGCAGAGCTTGGGGTGTGGGAACATCAGCACAAAAAGACAGTGCCATAGCTTGAGCAAGGCATGGCAGCAAGCTTACCGGAGAGTGCAGGGACCTCGGCGTGGGAGAGCAGCATGGGATGAAGGAGGAGACTCTGGTAGGGGCTAGAGGAAAGTAGGAGGAGGCAGAGCACTGGGACCTCCCTAACTGTGGTTGGCAACCACTAAGTTCAGTTATTCATATGGAATATGGAAACTAAGAGGTTAAACTTTTATTCCAAATTCAGGCAGGAGAATTTTACTTCCCATCATGGTGTCCCACTTGACCAATCTAGTGCAGAATTGATATTTTTCACTGTGATGGATACATCCCTGGGAAGAATTTTATTTTCAACGGTTTTGCATTTCATGTTTCCCAGCCAGCTCTAGTATATGGCTGCAGAGCTGGTTTCAGTAAATAAGTACCATCTGCGCAGGTTTTCCCAGGGCTGGTTCCAGCTTTGCATGAAATTTTATAAGCTTTTTTAACTAGCCTGGTCCAAATACAGATTTTGCAGGTTTTGTTCTGTGCTGCTTGGCTCAACTTTGATGGTCATGTCTAAGTCTACTAAGTAGACTTACATAAAATAAAAAAGAGGCAGAAACAAGAAAAGAAAAAAAGAAAAAAGAACACATTTTAAAATATATTCTATGGGTTTAAAACAATGGTATGAAAATCTGCAGCTTATAACTCCTCTAAAAGGTATATCTTTCTGTGGATTGCAAAGCTGTCTTCCCCAAAAGATTGCTATCTGAAAGACAGAATTTCCCAGGTCCCACGTCAGAATGCACATGCAGTGGAAAGAATCCAGACACGGCGAAATAGGTTCATTTAACAAACTGAAATAAATGTGATGTGTCAGGACAGATAATAGGCGCAGTATTACAAAGAAACTCTCCAGCTAACCATATTTTATCAGACTTTGAAAAGAGTGCACTTAAATTGTCCAGCGTATTCCACGTCCAGGCTATGTGTACGTACACATAGTTACGTACACATAACCACGTTTCTCCTTGCACTAACTGAATGAGGAAGTTTGAGATAGAGCTTTTAGAAACTCTATTAGAAAACTTTTAGATAAAAAGACATTTTTTCCTGCACTCAAAAAGAAACACAGTAAAACTTGGAATACTCAGGGGAAACGGCTGCAAGTTGTGCCAGGGAAGGTTCAGGTTGGAGATGAGGAGAAATTTCTTCTCGGAAAGGGTGGTCGGGCATTGGAACAGGTTGCCCAGGGAGGTGGTGGAGTCACCGTCCCTGGGTGTGTTTAAAGAAAGGTTGGATCTGGTACTTAAGGACATGGTTTAGTGGGTAGTAGGTGGTAGGGGGACAGTTGGACTAGATCCTTGAGGTCTCTTCCAACCTAAATGATTCTATTCTATTCTGTTCTGTTCTATTCTCTTCACTCAAAACTTCCAAAAATGAAATTAGTCATTATAATTCACAATCTAATGTTGAATTTAAAAGTAGGTCCTGACACCAATGCTGGTTTATAAGACAAAAAATATAATAAAATACTTTTGTGTTCAAGCCAGTTCCGTAGGAACACACAGATTCTGTCTGTGTTCTCTGAGGATCAGGACTAGAACAAATCCCCCTCATTTAGTTTTCTCAGTTTCTAGCACTAATTTAAACCATAGATATCTATCTCTATGTATAGACAGATATATATGAAAGCTCTGAGGCTGAGAGCCCAGGTCAGAATTGCAATGTGTTAGGTAGGCTACACTTTCTTGTGCTATATTTAAGTGTATCTATCATCCATGCCCTTTATACACACTCCTGTAGTGTTTGCGATATTAAACAAAGCCCAGAAGAGGAGCAATTGGCCTAGAAGATAAAAATAGCAAAACCAGTGCAATGGATTGATAAAGATCATGGCACAGAGGTTTCGGTCAGGTATACAGCAACATATAAAAATAACAGGCTGACTTCAGAGTATGTCAAAGAATCAGAGCTGGGAGGCAAGACAGAAACTGTGAGAGCAATGGCAAGGAAAATCCTTGGAGGACTGAGTTTGTAATCAGTGCTTCAAAGAGGGAAAAGCTGGAATCAAGGGCTTTTGGCAAGTCTTGCATTTTCTGTGATGTCAGCAAAGGTCTGACATTAGGAACTTTACGTGGTCATTGTTCAAAGGTGAGAGAAATTATGTCACTTTGGCTCAAGGCTTCTATATTGACACATATTCTATATTAATGCTGCAGTATTTTAGGTCCAGTCCTGGTATTTACCTACAGGTCAGGCTGTGAGCTCATCTGAGTAACTCACTTTTTTTGCCAATATGATTATTGGCAGTGATTTAAGCAAAAATAGTAGGTAATGAGAATAAGTTCTGCAATACACATAATGGTACTGATATCTCCTTGTCTTGAGCTTTGTACTCCACATCAAGGACTGATTCTGGAAAACAAATGTTTCTTTTCTCATTTCTGGCTTCATTTTTAAAACCCTTTTTTTTTTTTTCTTCTATAACTACCTATTAGGTTAGGTGTGAGATGAAATGTAAAATCTGTCAGAGCTCTCACTGGGAAAAAAAACCAGAAAACTATTAACTTCTGTGGAGTATTTTTTCAATGTTTTTAAATTGAAAAACTCTACAGAAGTAGAACATTACAAAAAGAAGAAAAAATTGTTCCTATGGAAAACGATTTTTATCAAGTGCAGTACTTATGACTAACTACAAATGTCAATCAACTTCAGTAAAAAATTGGCCCTGACAGAGGAGTTGTTCAAAGCAACTTTGAGGACAAAGTGGGTCTCAAAATTGCACATGAGGTATTTGGAGCCTCACACGACAGGTTTCAATTAACGAGTTTATTCTCACTATTGTAAATTTCCCCTGCTTTATAAGTGGGTTACATTTTTATTCTTGCTGCATCATTCAGCTGGCTTCAGCCCAGCTTGACATTTTGCTGCCCTTATCATCTTTTCTCTGCAACTTCTGATTGACTGCAATTTTTTTTCCTTCTCCCTCTTTCTTGCTTGCATCATTCTTCCCTGTTTCCAGCACAGGACATTTATTATCGCCCTTTTAGTTTTGAGCAGTCCCTCTTGAATACATATTAGATGCTTTTTAATCCTCACATCCTTCTTTTTGCTGAGACATGGCTGTCTCTTCAGTCACTTGCCACTGTCAGATGGATCCTTAGCAGGCATAGATCTGCAGAACACCACTGCCTTCGCTGGAATCTCTCTGCTTTATATTAGCAGAGGATCTGTTTTAAAATTGAAACATGTTTCTTGTTTTATATCTCAAGACAAGCGTCATTGCTTTCTTCAGTTTAAAATCCTGTCTTTAAAGAAAAGGATCCATTGCGCCCTTGTGGTAATACACTATCTTTTAATAAGCTATATATACTTTTAAAATGAAAAATGGATTTTACAAAACCTTTTTGGTTCCACTCATTTGGGTTGTCACATTTATATTGGGGAAGATCTGTAGAGACTTTTGATAGGAGATAAAATGAAAACATGCATTCTAATGGAAATAATCCTTGTGGCTTGTGAAATCAATAGGTTGAAAGATCTGTCAGATCACAGGAATATACTTCAGCAGACAATCAAGTTTCTGCTGCTTGATACCTTCATACTGCTAAAATTACTGTTGGAATATAAAACCCAGCCTAGAACAAGCAGTGAAAGCTCATTACAAATGAGCTGAAATGCTCTCTTGAACCTTGTGGAAAGGGTGACATTTGAGACTATCCCTGTAACACAGACCAGGGTTTCAATGACTGCACTAACACTTATCTTTGGGGTGGAAAACCAATTTCCAAACTGCATTCACTGTTGTTTGAAACACAAAAGCCTCTCTAGTGAACATAATAACCTTCTCCAAAGCACAAAGAGATCTGTGTAGCTTTGTACTGCGGCATTACAGAACTAAGGTTCTCATTTGTCCTCGTTCAGGGGACACAAGCATTAATAGGGGCAGAAATCTTTGCAAACTTCTCTGACCTTTCCCTGTTAAAAGAGAGAGGACATAAAATGTTAGGAAATCAGCTCAGAACTAGGAGAGTAGAGTGATGTCAAACACGCCAGAGAAAGCAGGAGGAAGAACTGCAGTTTTCTGCTGATAAATAGGAGAGAAGTGCGTCATGACCAAAGTCTCACTGCCCTCTGAGGAGATGTCCAGATGGCATCCCTGTCAAGAAAGGCACCTGAGCCTCACACATGACCTTCCCCAAGATGATGTGAAGCTTTGTCATCTCATGTTTGTGTGCACCGAAGGGGGACTGGGGTTATGTTCCTTTTTGGACATTGACCCAGTAAGACTCTCATTGACCAAATTACCTGTAGGTAAGCCCTTACCCACTATCACTGGAGGTGATACTCACCAGCCCAATGTACCCCTCTGTAGACCATTGCTCTTGTTTCTGGAGGACCGGACAATGAAGGGCTCATTTCCCTGGTGAGACTGGTAACGCTCCTATGGAGACCACAGAAGATTCCCTCACTTTTCATTATGCCATCAGGTTTTAAATAATTCGTAATTATAAAGTTCTTCTGATGAGGAAATGCTACATAAATCTGCATATCTAATTTTCTGCATATCTGATTTTTCCTCTCCTGTCTTGCAGCCAAGAAAACACTATTAGAAAAATCCAAGACCTGACCTCTCTCTCACAAGGCTGAGATGAGAGGCATTGCTCCCCTCCTGCCTGTTTCAAGTGCCTTCATCTGCCAGCCAAGCAAAACTGTGTTTGCCTGTATTCCTTCAGCAGCACAGTGTAGCTGCAAGGGTCACCTCAAAAGCTTGGAGATACCATAATTCAGGTGTCAGTTGCACCCAAGGTCCTTATTTTTAGCTTTGTCTGTACGTCCAGTAGAGCTGCTTTTTGGCCTCCTGGGGGAGTAGCATAGCACACTCATGACCACAAGAATCAACTTTCTCTTCCCAAAGGTAGGCTAGTTGTTATGTTTGCACCAATAGCAACACATACAATAAGACAGTAGCAAATCAAATCTGGATTCGACCAACAGGGTAGCACAATGTGGCAATAGTAACAGCATTCAGCAGTGGTTCTGTCTAGCCTGGGACTGGAATAGTTTAAATCATAATTAAAATACTTCTTTTAAAACTATTTCATGATCACATCACCAAACCATGATTTCTTCCTTGGTAATTTCTCTGTTAGGTATTTTGTGCGGGCTGAAGGATATATGGAAACAAGAATGACGGACACTTTACTCCACTTAGTTTTTTGTGCAGGACCACGCTCTGACACTTCTTTTGTCTGTCACAGATAAATCTTTTAATCTCCTGGGCACCCTTAGCACCGTATTGAGCAACTGGACAATAACAACAGCCATTAGCATTCTGCAGCATAGCACAGTAGAAAAATCGTTGAATGTGGGACTTGACTCTCTTAGTAAAAATAACACCGCTACAGAATTTGCATTTTTACATTGTGACATCTAAAAGCCTAGTTACAAATTTTATTTCTTTCACAAGTTAGGTGAACTGCTAAAAATCAGATGTTTTCAGTTGCTGTTACTAAATTCTGGCGAATCTATTGGGAAGAATATCCTAATATTAGGTTAAATTGTCTTCATCTGAACATTCTCTTTTCTTTATTTTTCTTTTTTTTTTTTTAAATTTTAACAATAGTACTTTTTTAATAATAGGTCGATACCTTGTACTGATGGTCAAGCAATTTGCCTCCTTAAACCAGTGCTCTTGGAAAGTGTGTTAGGCACATTTGTTATGCTACAGTGCAGAAAATGCACGATACTTGGGTCTGCTGCAGTATCTCATATAACAGTAGAAGACTGGGTGAATTCTGCAAAATCAATAGAATTTATCCTGAATGTGCTTCGAGCAAAGAAGGCCTTCCAGTTCCATCTGTTTGTCACTCTCTGTGGTTTCCATAAAGCTTTAAAAACTCTTTTATTACTTAATTCAAACAACTGCAGGCTTCTGCCCAAACTGAAATACATCATGACTGGTCTGTGGATGTTTGTTTGGGCATATGTTATGCATTACATAATCTTACACCAACAAAACTTCTTTGATGCTAAAGTGCATTAGTATATGTTAGCCACAATCAGTTTTGGCCCATCTGGGTGGTACTTGCTGGGAATGAGCTCTTCCCAGATTTTGCAGCTGCATTCCTCGAGTGCCAGATTGGAGGCTGGCTGGGTAGGGATCTGATCAGTGCTTTGTCAGCTAAAGGACCATGGCCAGATAAATCAGAGAACGGCAAGACTTTACCTGCCACTATCTCATGGTGTGCAGTAACTGTCCTGTCTGATGCAAGCTTTTTCTTCTCGGAAGCAAAAGTATTACACTGTCTTTCTGCCCCATGTAGGCAAAATTATCTGTACCTTGGAACTTTCTTCCCTCAAGCTGTCTTAATCAGGACAGACCAAACAAGGCAATACATATGTATGTCCTTCAGGGACCCCTGGTTTCCACGAGCAATATAAATATTCAGTATGTTCTCCACTGCTCTGTTATATATGTTCTCATTTGTTTGGGTGGGACGACCCCAGCAAATAGATCTACCCTAGTCTGTTTTGTACTCTGAGGAAAACCAGCAAAATTTACTGTGCCGTAGGATCCATGAAAAAGGAAGCCAAAATCTGGGGCTTTATTCTTTTGGGGAGAAGGTGAGAGCATATACAGTCTGGGATAATGCTGGGAAAAGCTGCCCATTCCCAGAAACCCCCAGCACACCAGAAAAAAAAGGTATAAGACGTCTGTCCATCTTCTGTCATCCACACCTTGGGGGTGGCACATTTACCTTTCTCTCACCATTACACTGTGCTGAGATCATGACATCCCAACACAAGCGGCAACACAAGCACCATCCCCTCACCCGGTGGCTGCCTGACATCCAGGCTGCTGAAATAAAAGCAAAAAGGTCTGGAATTCTGTAAGAGATGGTCTGGGCTTTGTCACACCCAGTGTTACTCCAGTACTACCCATAAAACTAGTGCTTTTGTCACAGATTTTCCTCCAAATAAGTACAGAACCGTGACAACCCACACGGAATGTGGATCTATTTGTGTTTGATAAAGCCAGTGATGTTTTAGTTGAAGACTTTTAAGATAAGAGTATTACGTATGGCCCATATAGGCTGAATCACCTAGGATTACTTACACAGTCTGCTAGACTAGATTCATGCAGCTTTTGAAAGAAAAGGTGTTTAAGTGTGTATGTGCATGCAAGGGCATTAAAATAAATCAGTGTGATTTCAATCAAGAGAGTCAGTTTTCATAAAGACAAAGGGATTTAGTTATCATAGATATTTTTCTCCATCAAGTTAAAATGTTTCAGAAGTAGGTTTTCTAACAGCTCTGCAGATGAGGGTTTTAAATCCTAGGAACTTAGGCTGAATTCTTGACCTCAGTAGGTGGTTTGCCTTTGACTTCAAAGGCGATAGGACATCATTCACAGACATTGGAAGAAAAAAAGAAACTCTTAAGTCAAAAAGTCAAAAAATCAGTTCAAGAGCCTCAATATTTTCTTAAGAATATACTTTCTAATGTCATTATTTATCCAATTAATTTTAAACCCATGAAGTGACAAGATATCTGTTGACTGCTTTCCATACCCTTCAAGATCTGACAGTTATTTTTCCCATATTTTTTAAACTGTATGTTCTGAATTTTTCATTTTGCTGCACTGTGCGAGGAAGATACTTCCTTTCCTTTTCAAGACTGCACTTCAAATATTTATCCCACGGTTACTGTTTATCCTAGCTACCTGTACTTGACACTTTATTTTCTTCTTCACTGCCTGAAATCCCAGTACCTTGTCAATGCTAAGAATGAAAGCAACTGCTCAGAACATCAGCTGACATTAATTAACCTTGATTTCAGGGCAACTATGCTTTTTTAAGCCGGTGAATCATAAGGGTTCAGTTTTCACCGATGATCAAAATCACATCTTGATAGAAATTAGGGACGAAACTTGCAAATGTCACTTAAAATTACATTAGAGGAGGGGAAATGCTTCAGAGTGAAACCTTATACAGAAATTCAAAGTGCTGTGTGAGAAAATATTTGGAAATGTGTATCATCTGTGATTCCATCACAAGTAAAGTCATGTCTGATCTGATGGACCTGCAGATCCTTTTCCTTTTTGCAGATATTTACATTTTGGGTTTGGTTTTGGTTTTTTTTTTAGAAAATGCTATCTTGTTTAATTTAAAAAGGTAGGATTGTACTCTTGAATGGAAAGTATGGTAGAATTATACCATTTCCTTTACAAAATACTGCACATTTATAAAATCAGTTACCCAGTCTATCTCGGCAAATATTTAATGTCTTCTGGTTGAAATTAGATATTACATATGATTCCAGTCAAAATCACCATGGGAACATTTCATTATTTATGTCTGTGACAGGTTGGGGGAAAGGGGCTCAGCCATTAAAGCATAACAGAATATTACTAAATCTTAAGCACAGTAAAATGCCCTTTTATTATGTTAAAATATAAAGGTCAAATCTGACTTTAAAATAAATGATAAATTTAATCTTTATTATAATTCTATGGAACTGCAAGAGATAAAGAAGAAATGTGGTATGGAGGCAAGAGAAAGAAAGCTAACTGAAGTAAAGCAAAGTACTTGTAATGTATAAAAACTATTGGAGTGTATTTTATAGCAGTTCCACATAAGGATTAAAGTTTATTATAATGTTTAACTTGCTAGACTCCTTTTCTGACAAGATGCTGAAAATCTGAAACAGCTAAAGCTATGAAATACAATCTAGTATTTATACATTCAGTATATTCTGTTAAATGTATACAACAAAAGATAATATTACAAGCTGTTATGATGACATTAAAAGTAAATACATTTTTTTCTGCCAGATTCTTTCGTATAGATGTACCATCTATCACATATATGGAGGCAATTTCTGCTTTAACAGGTAACAAAAATCTCCATAGCTATAGTGCAGTTACAGGAATGTAAAAGTCAATTTGATGCATTAGATATTTTATTTATAAAACAGAATCTGGGCCTGCTTCTCTTCTGTCTTGCAGCTTGAATAGTCATTTATATGTGTTTGAAGTGGCTGTAAAATATTAACAAATTGAGATCATTATTTCCACTGCCACACATTGGGCTGTAATGTTTCCTAATGCCATCAAGAATCTTTAAACAGACTGGTTCAGCATTACATTTGCTAGGTCTCTCTTAACATACTTTTTCTTTACTGTGTATTTTCTCCAGCTGCAGTTGGAAGGATTTAGAAACTCTTCAAAGAAATGTCTTTGCAGTATTCGTGTTCGGGATGCTGACAGATTACATTTGAATAGCCGTCGCTGACTACAGTTCACGCTTGCATCGCTCAACGTGGTCTACCTGTCTGGCTTCTGCCTGTTTATTTTGCTATTAAAAATTTGTTTATGGCCAAAGAAACATAGCTGTCAGTTCATTATATAAAATATTTCTGTATTCTTGCTAGTGAATACAATTATTACAGTGAAAACTCTAAGGTTTCCAAAACATGTCAGAAATTTCTTTCTGAGTCATTTGACTGTCTGATAACACTACAGAGCAACCTGTCCTGGTCCTTCCTTACCATGGCTGTTAGTTACACATAAATGTTGTCAGAGATTTTGATCTGCAGTGAACACAGTCTCAGCAGACTGCTGTGTAAGCATAGTTTTCAGCGATTGGTATGTTCTAATTCCTCAAAAAGAAGTTGAACGTAAGACCGCCGAAAGGTGAAAGGTGCACCCTTCTGTAGGATGGCAAAGAGCCTGATTCTGCCTGGGACCTTTGGGTGCCAGCATGACACAATGATAGTGCCACACAAAGTGCAGGTGTGCTTGGTTTTCAACATCCCTCGTTAGTTCTTCAGTTGGTTTGTTCCTTATCAGCTTTTTCTTAGAATTGCCTTATTCCCATTTCTCTGAAATAGCTACTTTTAAATTATACTTATATCCCCCTATATTTTTTTTAATTGCTCTTCATCACCCAAATGTGCACCTGCTGTACTGTGCACCTCGGAATCTGTTCTTCCCATGCGTTAATTGGTTTCTCTGGTCTTGTATCATGTTCTTCTAAATGCTTTACAACATAAACCAACACTGGTCTTTACTGAGTACACTTCATCTGCCCTCTGTGTCAGTAATGATTCACAGTCTCAGGAAATGGGAATCTGCCTACATAAGGAAAAAAAAAGGCTCTCTTTTTTTCCCCCAAGGAACAGTATTAGTGTAAAATGTACATTCTGTAAAGAGATGAGGTTTGAGCACAGGAAAGGTTATTTTAAGGATTAAAAAACCCGATGGGCTCTAGTATCTAATAGTGTTAAATGACTGGAGCACTCATCTGCTGACTATTAGACCCACTCAGTTTTTCAGAGTGTCCAGCTGTGCATATAAATGGGCTTTAATGCTGTTATTGATGAGGCTGTGGGCAAAGCAATGCTGCTAAGCAAAAGGAGGGCCTTTAAATGTGGTGCTGGTGCCTGAGTTTCTCAGCAGAGAGAGTAGCAGGATTTAATGTGATTAGAGGTTTGTGCCTGGCGTTGAGCCTGACGACAAAACCACAGGCATTCGCTCTGCCCCAGCAAATACCGGTTCAGAGTTCAGAAACTATCAGCACCTGGGACGGTAGAAAATAGATATCAGGCCTGGGCTGCCGAATTGGATAACGGCAGAGCGAAGCCACACAGCTATTTCGGACCACTGCTTATGCATTGCTCGGGCATAGCTTGTTAACGACCTGCTGAAGAATTGTGCCTGTCTACCAAATGCAGAGCAGAGTTCCTAAGAAGTATTTAACTCCTAATCGTGCTTTTTGTCCTTGTCTGGTGAAGTGCAGCTTGGGCCACGTATCTCCATCTCACGTGCTCTCTTTTGCTGCAGGAAGGAAGGTTTCTGCAGGCTCTGGAGAGGAGCAGCTGGTGTTCTACTTTCCACTCCCAAATACTTATGGTGGCCAGGGACATGGAACTTGGTGTGTCCTAGCTGACTGCTCACACAGTGTTAGGAGAGGAGGGCTGTGGTCTGCCCACCTGCCCAATGCAACATCCAAAGCCAAGAGAAGGAGTAGGACCCCAAATTTTATGGCTGCACCCATGATGCTAAATTAATTAATCTGTTTTAATAAGGGATTGCTGGACATAAGTGCTGGGGATGGCTGTGCCCCTTCTGGAGTAGACTACCATGTCTGGTTCACAAAGGACTTGGCTTTGGGTCTCCTCTGGGTTCCAGCCGGTGTGCCTGCATCTTGAAGCTATAACTATTTATTTACGTGCATGCATTTCGCTAAGAACTTCTCATACAATATGAAGGGTGTGCTGCAGCTCGCCAAAGTACCCTCATAGTTTTGATATGGGTCCTGGTCCATAGGCAGGGTGGGGGAGCCCTGGGGGTGGCTGGACAGGGGCAGGTAGGGCTGGTGGTGCCCTCAGCGCCCTGACATTGCTGCGGGCTTATCCACATTGTGTTTGGGAAGGTGATTCAAGCCGTGCGGGGAACCTCACTCAGCTCTTACTCTGGGCCAAACCAGCTGTTGCGTCCATCGGAGCCATGAAGCAAAGCAGCAAGATGAGTTGGGGGGCTGCAGGCTGCGTTATCTCACAGCAGTTGTTGATTATTTTTCTGCTCCTTTAGTTCAGTTTCCTGGGTGTGGCTGGGATGCATTCTATGTATTTTTATGAACTTCTGTGAAAATGTTTTTATGCAGTTAAAATTGCTTCTGTGCTGTTGCCCAGGCTTGTTTTTGCTCACTGTCACCTACCGGCCGTGCTGACAGGGAGCTGGGCTCATAGGTCTTCATGTGGTTTTGTGTTTTTTAGTTCAAAGGCACTACCAGCCAAGTGTGGGAGTCTACCTCAACAGCTGGTACAGCAGTGCTGTATGACCAAGACTGGGAGGACAGGGTGGTGTCTAGCCAGGACCCAAATGTTGATTTTTCTCAAGGGCTGGTGGTGAAGAAGCAATTCACCTGTTGAAGGTGATTTTTCAGTATCCAGTGAAACTGAGAAGATATATTTCTGTATTCATCATCACAAATACAGACATGTCTCAGTAACCCTGCTAGATCTCCAACATGGACAGAAAGTTTGGTCCAGAGTTCTGGCAAGACTGGCTACTAGCTACTTCCTCAAATACTTCACTTTGCCGGCAGAGATACTAATGAGGACAGCAGCAGTGGCTTGTGCTATCCATGTGTTCTGAGTCCTAGATATTGAAAAAAGTGTGAAATAAGAGGTTATTTTTCCACTTTGCCCCTCTTCTATTTATGCAGACCCACATGTGCATAATTCAGTCACAGGGAAGATATGAGCAACTATATTGGGAGAGACTGTCGTGCATCTGCCTCTTCTAACGTGTTTGCCCATCCTGAACATGCGGGATCTTCTGTGCCTCTGAGAATTATATGGGCCTTTGGACTGAAAGGAAGCATTTCTTGCTATCTTTTTTTTTTTTTTTTTCCCCCCACAGAAATGGGGAAGATTTAAAACTGACTGGGGAAACAGCTGTCATGAATATTCCGTCCATGGAAGATAGAAGTGCCTGGAACAAATTGCCCACCAACGACTGAGCAATAGTGAGAAGAGCTTTTTGGCAACCAGCCTTTGCAAAAGAAAATTGAAATTAAAAAGCTTTTCAGTTTATCTCATTTTAAGTAGAACTTCTCTGTACAACTCAAGCAGATGAGAACTTCTGCAGTGTTCAGAGAGCTGCATCGAGTAATTTTTGGTATGATAAGATAAAAAGAAGATCCTGTGCATTTTATGATTTCCAACGTCTTGCTGATTACTGATTAGTAAGATGGAGATTCTTAATCGATAATTACTACCAATTCAGCCTGCCAGTCGCGCTCAGAGAGTAATTATTGCCCTTTGATATGTTTTGCATGATCTTACAGGCACAAAGATACTTCCTGCATGTTTGCCAAGCTCTCTGCAGACCTCATTTCTCTTAGTTCAGTTCAGTTTTATTTGACCTTCAGTGGGAAAATAACTCCCTCTTGCATTTTTCTGTATCCTGTGTCTTTGAAGAACCCATCCCTTTTAGCTACAATGTCTTGTATTCATTTCCAGCTTCACATCATATTTTTCTTTGAATTTGCCTGAAAATGAATTTGAAACTTTTTTTGGCAGTAATAACTTTGGAACATTTGAGTGAGAACTGAATTTTCTCACCATTGGAACTAAGAATATCAGAAATACTGCCAGTATTGAATGAAATATTGAAGAAAGAGCTGATTTTAGACAAATAAGTGCTATTTTGAGTGTCTTAATTTTGGAAACAATTGTCCCAGCTGTCTAAATATCAGCTGTCATTTGTGAGACCAATGAAAGCAAATGGCCTCTCCTTCCCTCGCAACGTTGTCATTTTTTTGTGAGAAACTGGAGAGTTTCATCCTTGATTGTGGGTCTAAAGGGCATAATCCACTCTTTCTTTTTCTTTTTTTTTTCACAGTACGGCCAGATGCATGTGCCTGACAGGATCTGCTCCTGAAGATAGCAGCTGCTTCGTAAATCAGGCAGGTTTGCAGTTTGCATTACAAATTGATCCTTGAGACATAACCTGCTACAGGGGAAACCGTTCCAGCTATTGTTTGGTAGCGGTGACAGCAATGCTAACGCGCCAACTCACTCCGTCTGGCTACAGAGCTAAAGGTGCTTCCACGGACCAAAAGCTTATGATTAAGTGAATGTTACTGTTACACAGTCTTTTTCCTGTTTGTTGAGGCTACACAAGCTTAAATAGAGAAGTCATAAAGAAGGAAAAAGACCACTGGGGAAATTAAACATCAGACTGCATGAATGTGGCGTCTGCCGATCTCCTGTTTCAGGGAAGCCACACGGTCATGCTACCTTATGATGCAAATCCCAGGAATTTGGGCTTCATGGGCTTTGCTTATTTTTATTTCATCCCTAAAGGTGTGCATAGGTACAGGAGACCATTAATTCTTCTAGTAAATTAGCTCCCATGTAGCTTTTAATCATAAGTACAAAATATGAAAGAATTTCTTCATCAGTGAGAATGAAACTCAAATGAAATATAACAGCGAAAAGCCTACATCCTCACAACCCATAGGCCTTTTGAAAAGTGTTCTCATTTTTTTGAACAGTTTTTTCCTAAGGGAGGCAATAGGCAGTTCCTAAGTAGCCTACTTTTCAAACATGTAAAACTGGGCAAACACCAAGACATGGAAAATCACTGTTCATTTTCAGAATGTAAGCTGAATTGGAAGCTGTGCTGACAAAGAACTGAAGACTCACAAACTGAGGAATTTACCCCATCCACTGCATTCTTGTAATCACACTAATACGGAAACGATGGGGGATTCTCAAATAGAGTTTGATGAAATCTTTTAGTGCTCACAGACTTTAATATTTTTTTTTTGCAAAGATATTTGTGCTAATACTGCACCAGGCATGTCTACTGTGATTTAGAGCAAGGAATGTCTAAATATATTTTATTATAATTGATGCAGAATGGTAACATTTATACCAGAAATATGTTTTTACTGCTGATGGATTCCAAAATGAACCATATCAGGTATCTCACAAGATCTCTAGTCCTTGCACTAGAATGATATTTCTAACCTCTTGAGTATCATTTGCAGTATTATAAATTGCTCCACTTTATGAAACTGAAATGCAGTAAAGTGGCCTAAAGCCTCGGGCAGGGAAGAAAGATTGTGATTGTGGAAAATAAAAGAAAGGCAAAGCAGGTTAATCCTCAGGGATAAGCCTGACATGGTATGTGCACGAGAGAGGTCCCAGACTGCTGCAAGCATTTTTCCAGAGAGAGAAATACCTCACCTCAATAACCATATTGCAAGAGAGCATTGGCAGGAACTTGGTACGCAAAATGCTTTTTCAGGAGCACTTAGAGTTAGGTCTTTGGGGATTCTTCAGGTGAAACAAAATGGGTCTGTCTGTGTTTGAGGCAGGACTGAGCAGCTACCAGCTGGGGATCTTTTCAGATCTAGGTACCCAATTTCTCTCTAATGTGGTTTTCTTAAACAGTACTGCTGTGGTACTATGAAGCAGATAGCGTTCATCTAGGTAACTAAGTAGGTACCATTACAATATTAATGACAGTAGTGACATGACTGCTAATTTTAATCAGTAATGAACTTTATCCATTGACAACCATCACAGCAAATGTAATACTCTTATTTTAAAGTTTGGGCTTTGAGGCACAGAATAAAATTACTTCCCTGAGGGAGTAACTGTACAACAATCCTTCATAAAGTCAGCTCTCTGAGCTGTTTCATGCACTTCGGATTCACCTAAGCCCCTTGCATCTGCTGTAGGCTAAGGCACCAGACTTTGAAAAAGTGAATTAACTTGCCATCCAATGGTACCGTTTGCTGGTCAGAGTTATAATTTTACACTAGACAACTGGGGTAGCAAAGAAAGTCCAAATTCTGTGACCTTACCACCACAACATCCCTCTTCCCTGCTGTGTAACACTGCATTTCAAATACCTGTGTCTGCATTTGCCTGTATAAAATATTCGGCCCTTGTGGATCCAGAAGTATGATGCATCACATCAAACCATGCCGTATTCCTGCGTATATTGAACATATTAATTTCGTGATTTTTATTCCGAGAAGAGATTTCAAAGCCAGGGTTTTGAAGTGGTTCTATAAATAAAATGACATCTTCTAATGATGTGAAATGGCTCCAGCTTTGTCAGAAGCAGATGCATTATGACAAAGGCCATACATTTGCACCCAGTTCTTGTGCTGTCTCCAATGCTGAATTTTGGCTGTGGTCTTTGGGGATCCATCCCACATTTACACAAATGCAGTTTTTATTGGCAAAAAGTAATCAACGCTACAACAACTTCTCCGTATCTGAACATCACAACATTTATCCAGCAGAACATTTTGCAAGCATCCCCCAGCAGGAGAGGTCATTTCAACTCATCCTTTCCTCAGGACTCCTACAGTCCCTCCAGACTTGTGCCAGATCGCTTCCCTACAAATACAGCGTCATGCACAAGCTGGCTGTGGGGTTAAACGTCAGGGCATAGTTCAATACTTTCACTAACACAGAAAAAGCTTAGTGGATCCCTGTGATATTGCTGCTAAATCCTGGCTTTCTGCATGAATGTTTTACTCCCACCATTCTCATCTAGAGTTCCCTCTCTTCCTCCATTTAATTATGTAAGATGATGCTTATTTCTTCTGGAGATATTATATGTCATTGTAAAACTTGACAGGGAATGGAACTTTTACAGTTAATTGTTTTTAAAGAGGAAGAACAACTTCAGGTACAAAATCATCCTTTAACTATACACAGCTTCAGCTCTCACAGTACATGAGCACACTCTGTTGGACTCTTCTGGGAGTGATTGTGCACATGAAATGGATTTAAAAGACTTTAACCTTCTTTTCACAAGAAAAATAAAGCCATCTCTTCAGACCAGTCTAGACTAGTCCTCAAATTAAATATATTCCAGGACATAAGTTTCTGAATCCAAATTCTGAAAATATTAAATGCAGAAATGATACATGGATTACTGTTTGCAACAAAGACATAAAAAAGAACATTTTCATAAGTAGTCAAAAGTCATATTGCCATGAACGTCAAAAAAAGGAGCAGGAATAAGTTTTTTCATTTGAATTTCACTGTTAGTTTCTATATAATGACAAATAGTTTTCATAATAGATGATCTAAGCTGATGAAGAAGAAGGTTTGCTATAACAAACATTTCCTTTTTTATGGAGGGCTGAGACCTGTGGAAATATGTATGTTAGTGTACGTTACAGAGTCAGACCACTGATCTTATTCACCCTAGTACCTTCCATATCCTCCCCCGATAGAGGGAAATGGGAGTAGGGAATATTCAGATACAGAAGGCCAAACTCTGAAACCCCAGTTTGTCCTGGTGAATTTACAAGTGTTCCCAGTGAGGTGTCACCGGATTCCTTTGAGTGCATTTCAAGACTGCTTCTGTGGGACCGTTCAGACTGCAGCGCACAGCCCCTCTCGGTTAGCGGCTAAAACACTGCAAAAGCAAGTGTTATGTTGAATAACGATAGGATTAACATTCATCATGTACTTACACATTTATGGGGCATTAGGAATGACAGGCAACCAACACTTACAACTCTCTTCAATTAGAGATTGATCTTGCAATACATATAGTTTTTGATGTGCTTCACACACTGAAATTGTAGTGCCTTTGATGATCACTATGCTTATTTGAATCAAGCATAAGCCAGTTTGGGAGATTTCCAACATGCATTTTTCTTAAGCACTTTAACCTCAGTAATTAATACAGTTAGAAACCACTAATGAACAGAGACCCATATTTTACCTTTTTCTTTTTCCCAAAATATTTAAATTAGGATTATTCAATTAGTTTAAGGTCAAGCCCAATGTATCTCATTAAATTTAAGTACTGTATTGCATATGATATAATATTGTCAGCCAGAACTGTAGCCAATATGACCCAGCACAGCCCTGCTGCAACAGAGCTATGTTCATTTGCATCTCTGCTGAGATAATTCATAAACATTCTCTGTATTAGTGGTTAGCTTATAAATCTTTGTGGACCTGGAGTGAGAGAATCAAATCCAGTCTGTGTGAGCCACACAGGACCCGAAAACCACTCAGCTACCCCTAGTCTTACTGCAGCTGGTCAGCACGCTCGTAGAGGTCAACATGCTTTTCAGCAGAGCTGGCACATAGCAGAGGGACATCTCCCTCTTCTCCCCAAGGTTCAGGCATGACTGCCTTTGCAGAAAATGGCTCATAGCCTAAAAAAAATTAATTGAAAACAGTAAGAAGAGACATAAAAAGGATATGCAGAACACAGTGCAAAATGCGGTGACTGGTTAGACTGTGATGCACTTTTAGGCTGAAAGTGGAGAGGAACCAGTGCTCAGTAATGTTTAGTCAATAGTTATAGGACTTCTCATATGCTATAAACCAGTACCGAATGTAATGTAAAACTAACTTATCCTCTGCCACCTATGAACTTCCAATTCTTTTGTAGTCCTCTCCCTGAGAGAAACTAGAGCTGTGAACTGTGTCTTGATAGAGAGTTACAGACTCAGTTCTGGAAACAGGGATTTCTTTACAAGGTGGGAAATTACTCTTGTATTCAGGTGTCCCTGTTTTTTCTGAGAATGAGGCTCTTGTTACACAGAGGGGCCACTAAAGTTGTTTATAGGTTCACTCCATTTTAAAATGTTTGCAGAGTCTGCCTCCCTGTGATGCTCTGAGTCAGAATCAAAAAGACAGCATGTGCTGTTGTATCTATCTCCTTGCCATAGACACTTTTGTTTTGTTTTCCTTAATCTACAAAACCAGTAATTTTGCCTCAAAATATACGGTTCTAGGGAAAAACACAGGAAAGCTCATTCAAATAGCCTTCAAACCACACATGTTTGTAAAACGACATATATATTTAGATAAGGATTTGTAATCTCCAACAATTCTGGTTTTATTTTAAAATGCCCATAATTTCTATTTGGTTCAAAAACAAATTAATTCTCATAGATTTTTTACTTGAAATGTATTAGTGTTTTTCAAAGTCATAACATATTGCTTAAGAATTTTTATTATCTCTTTGGAAAATTAACATTTGCATTCATTCTTACGGTGGATTATATATGCATATTCATAGTGCTGGTCATTTTCTCTTAAATAAAAAAAAAGGAAAAGAAAGAGTCACATTTTTCTTCTGAAAGAGAAATTGCTATGGAAATTACTGTCTGTGCTAAGCTTGGTATCTTAGGAGAGATGTACAACAGTACATATTGTTCCTTAAAGGGCTTAGATACATCTCTTGGTTCACTCAGTAAATGTTTTTACCACTTCCTTCGGTAGGAACTGGTCCCACTACAAGTCAACAACACAGAAATCTGAACTGTGATTATTTTGTGCTTGTTTTAATTTTAAGTAGTAAACAGACAATCACATATTAATCTTTATAAGGCACAAATACATTAAAAAACATTTGAGATATGTATCTTTCCTACTCATGCACGTGGCTGCCATAGCCTCACAGTATGTCATTGGACTGCCTTTCGGCAAGGATGGTGAATATATCAGCCGGTTCGGACAGACAGCAGTCATTTCAGTTTTGTTTGACAGCAGTGGAATTAAAGTTCTTGTTAAATTCAGTCATTTTTATATGGTAAGTACTTCATTATGAGTGCATTTTCTTTTACTAATCATAATAAAGCAGTTATAATTATGCATATTGTTTACTTAGATCCACTACCGCAGGCTGATCTTTAATTCATGTATGTTACGTATTAAAGAAGAATTTGACTCATCTATCTTTCTAACCTCAGTCAGGTGAATTCTCACTGCTGACAAAATTAGTGACAAGTAAGGTTTTCATGGGCTTGCAAAAAAAGAAAAAAAAACTGAAACAAAAAAAAAACCATTTTGCATATTCACCTGAGTAGATGGATTAAAGCTAAATATAGTCTGTCTTGGAAAAAGAAAAAATAGTAACTTTCATTCTTTTCCCAGGGAAATTGGCCAGTAAAAGTAAAAAACATCTTTGCCTGTGCCTGACCTTGATAAATTATCAGCAGGAATCAGGGACTTTCAAAAGACCAAAGGAGCATGTGTCTACTTGTTTAAGAGTCAGTTGGGATTTTTAGGCCAAGAAGGGAATACCCTCTTAATGCCTTACCTCCAGCCAGCTTAGATGAGCAGCAGAGTGAAGGAAGTGTATTTAGGATGTCCGTTTTCATCCGCTCACATTTATATATTGCATTATTTATCTGTTCATTTTATGTAACTTTAGACATCTACAATGTATGTAACTGTATCTGAGGAGATCATCTAGATGCTCTCTATAGTTAGTGGAGAGAAGTAGGCATCCCCAGAGCTCAGTTCATTGGAGCCACATCTGAGCTGGCGTCTGTACCTTAAAATGGTATGTATCTCATTCTTTGACTACAGAGGGACTCTGAGATACCTAGTTAAGATGTATGCATTTAACTGCCAGTGTCTAAAGGCAGGTGACTGAACTGTATTCTTGATCCTTGAATCAAGAAGACCTTGTGTTAGATATCTCAAATAAAGGGAATTTTGATGTACTGAGAGGGGCTAGTCCCTCTACTTGGGATGAGAAACATCAGCATGCTGAGCAGGCAGCTGCTGATAACTAGCCAACAGGGAACTGCTGGTGGCAAATGTCTTTAAATCATTTTCTCAGTGATTTAAAGAAATTGCCCCTCCTTTCTGAGATTCATCCTAGATACTCTTAACATGCCTTTGCCTTTTCTTTCACAAGCAGAGCAGATCATGACCCTCCTTTCAACCACTCACCGCCCAAAGGGGATCTCAGTTTAAGGCCTTCTTCCACTAAATACTATTAAAATGCATATCTCTTGTCTTGTGGAAGAGTTCAACCCATCTGGTGGCCCCAGCCTACAGGGAATACAAAGTATTGTCTCTTGATGAAGATTTTATGATGCTACAGTGAGAGAAAGAGCCTGGTTAAAAGACGACTCCTAATTCACAGAGCACTGACTGGGGAAAGGGAGTCGTGATTTCTAGTTCTGATTGAAGGACTTTTTAGGTATTCATGTAAGAAAAAACCCTTGAGGACTGAGAGCCCGCGATTCTTTTCTCTTATCAATGGCCTAGAGCCTCTTTTTTTGTTCTTCTCATTTGTTGACTCAAGAGATCCTGGGCTGATGCTTTATTGGTGCTTTTTTCTTTAAACATATCATGGTAGCCTTAAAACAGAAGCACCCCCGCTGTTGTAAGAATTGACGCACAACCTCAAAGTGATATCACAGCATAGTCCACAGCCTGGTGACACAGACACACACTGGAGAGAGGCTTATTGTAGAGCACTGAACCAGGTTTTCCCACATCCTGAGTGAATGGTCTACTAACAAAGTAGAGGAGTGTGTTCATTGGGGTGTTGCAAGCAGCAGTTCACACTCCATTCTGCATGAACTCTGGCCTATCAAATGTTAGAAGTTTAAAGCTCTCCACATGTAGAGGGAAAGGCTGGAGTGGCATTCTAACAGCTGTACTGATCAGCTTAGGCTTCTTTTATACTAAAGTAGGAGAAACAGGAAATTTCTAGGGTGCTCCCCCATCTTTTGCAGATCTGCTTTTGGATGTGCCCCAGTATTGAGATGAATAGCTCAGTTGTAGATGTTTGCTATAAATTTGGACTGATGGATCCTACCATTTGTGAATTACGGTCCTGGATAGATGTTTTGCTGCTCAGCTCAGTGAAGGGTATGTTGTTTCTAAGTATGACCAAGAGTAGACTTCCCATATTCCTGAGTAATTTAAGGAGGAATACTCTGAAGTGTGGGAAGAAAAAAAATGTTAAGGGAAATTAGCCTTTCCTGTTCACTGCAAACTGTCAGAGTACCTTCAAATGGATTTAAATCTTTGCCTCACAGTGCCTCCTATGCATACAAAGAAGGGAGTGCAAGAGGACAGTCTTGTGGGCGAAGCTTGCACAACTTTTCTGGGAAATCATCATGGCTGGGTATTCATCTAAAGTGTCTACATGCTTACGCACACACATTCACTTCACCTGTAACACTGACAAAAACTTTGTGTCTTTGTGCAGGAAATGTCACCCGGAGGATTCTTTTCATTTTGAAATGGATGCTTTTATACACCACTTATGACAGCAAGGGCTGTTGCTCAATGCTGTAATCAAATACAATTCAGCTAAGACACCAACTTGTTCTGATAGTGTAGAGTGAGATGATAAAAGACCATCAAACAAACAGGACATGACACAGCAGAGGATGGGTGAATTACTGTGATTTGAAACCTGACCTAAATTACAGCATTCTGCAGAAAAAGCCCTCTAATATTAAATTGCAGCACAATTCAGAGTTTTGAGACTTTGTGGATGAGAGATTTAAGCCTTGTAGGGGAGAGACCCTTAGAAATATGTGCAGAGAGCTAACCACAATGTATGACTTGAGCAGAAGAATAAATAATAAAGTAGGATAATTCTGGGAAGCATTTTAAAAGTCACAGTAAAACTGGGTGGCAGATGAAGCTGAGAAATCCTGAATATTAATAAAAACATTTGATAGAAGAAGAAAGCATAGCTAGGACCTACAAAAGATGTGAGAAAATATGTGCAGCAGTCAATAAAGCTGAAAATCCTGAATTCTGTGGAATTAATCTTTAAGGTATATTATTAATCTGGAAGGTACAGAGGTCTGTTGATGCTCCCTTTTCATGCTATTGACTTGCAGTATTTCTCAGGCTATGTTTAAATGAATTTTTTTCCTTTAGAAAGCAGTTTTTAAAACGTGTTCCTACTGCAATATTCACCTAATAGTAAACATTTTATTCTGTTTGTATTTAGGCTCATTTTCATGTGAATCTGGTTTAAATTTACTATGCCAGTAGAAGCAATTGTAAGAGAAAAAAAGACTGCTGATACATTTGTCTATGCAGTTTTAACATTTCTTCCCTTTTAGTCTCATATTTACAAGGCTGCCAGGGTTTTCAAAGACTTCTTTCATGAGGACTACACCACTCTTCCTTCCTCCCCTTTGAAAATCAAACCCCTTTGGATAAACTTTTTATAAAGTATCTAAAAAGTAGACCATAAAATTATGATTCATGAAAAAGTATATCATAATTTTATGATTCATACTAGAAAATCTTGGCCCTTATAATTATTTCCTTAATGAAACTGTTCCCGCATCTTACCATGATAAGATGTCATCACTGAGTCTCTATATCCACAGATTAGGATTCTGCATCCGGAATTAACGTAGAATTGATCTCCAAGCACAAATTTTACTATGAGAAAATCTGCTCCTGGAATTAAAACAAGGCTGGTATCATTGTCCAAAGCATTAATGCACATTCACAGGCCATGGAGCATATGCATGAGCTAATGAGTTCTCTGATCAGTAATGTAAAATTGCCACTGCACAGGGAGCGTGTATCCCCAGATACAAAACAAAAGGGTTTGGATTTGCAGACAGAATGGAGCCTTAGGGGATGAAACATTTCAGTTCTGACAGATACTGTCCACATAGATACTCAAGGGTTAGGAGTTCCTATTTGTCTTTATTAATGTTTGAAAAATTATGTTGATACTCAACATGAAGATATTTCCTGAAATCAAATGGTATTAGATCAGTAGAAGATCAGTAGAAGATAGAGATTGCCATTCAAAACCAGGATGATTTAATACTAATTTTCTATGAATTGATAAACTGGAAGATAAATCCACAAAGGTGATTTTGACCCAGTATTGCAATATTTACTTCTGATAGAGCAGTAACAGATGAATGCAGGAACTTCTCCCCCAGCTGAATATCTTCTGCATTCATCGATGCAAAGTCACTTACAATTCAGCCACTGCAGGCCAATTTCTTATCCCTATATCACATATCGTAGAATCATAGAATCATAGAATCACTAAGGTTGGAGAGGACCTCTGAGATCATCAAGTCCAACCGTCAACCTAACACCACCATGCCTACTAGACCATATCCTGGAGTGCCACGTCTATGCGTTTTTTGAATGTCTCCAGGGACGGTGATTCAACCACCTCTGTGGGGAGCCTGTTCCAATGCCTCACTACTCTTTCCATGAAGAAGTTTTTCCTAATATCCAATCTGAACCTGCCCTGATGCAACTTGAGGCCATTCCCTCTCGTCCTGTCGCTAGCCACTTGGGAGAAGATTTTTCTATTCACTCAGGACAGCTGAACATAGGTTTCACAAAAACCTTTTTGTTCAGGGAGATACCTTAACTGGCCACAGTGAAATGCTGAAAGGCACTACTAACATTTGGACAGAGGAAAGCACTGGCTTTTGCTTGAGATTCTCAGCCACGCTTAGCGCTGGACCCTCATCTAGATAGATATGTGACTATGGGAAGAGATCAGTCTCTTCCAAAAAATCAAGAAGATGGATATGCTCAGTTTCATCTTCTGACTTCAGGAGTGCAGACTTTGGCCTCTTCAGGGAGCTGCTTGCTATAATACCCTGGGACAAAGCCCTGGATGGAAGAGGGGCGCAAGACAGCTGGTCAGCAGTCAAGGGTCACCTCCTCTAAGCTCAGGAGCAATGCATCCCGATAAAAGGAAGTCAGGCAAAAACACCAAGTGACCTGCATGGATGAGTAAGGAGCCCTTGGGGAAACTCAGACAAAAAAGGGAAGCTTACAGAGGGTGGAAGTGAGGGCAGGTAGCCTGGGAACAATACAGCAAAACTGTATGGGAACCCAGGGACCAGGTTAGAAAGGCCAAAGCCCTGATAGAATTAAACCTGGCCAGGGAGGTTAAAGGCAACAAGAAAAGTTTCTGTAAATATGTCAGTGACAAAAGGAGGACTAGGGAAAATGTGGATCCCCTTGAAATCAAACAGGTGACCTGGACACCCAGGATACAGCAAAGGCTGAGGTACTCAATGACTTCTGTGCCTCAGTCTTCACTTGCAAAAGATCTAGTGACATTGCACATGTCACAGAAGGTGAATGCAGGGACTGGGAGACTGAAAAACTGCCTACTGTAGGAGAAGATCAGGGTCAAGTATACCTAAGGAACCTGAAGGTGCACAAATTCATGAGACCTGATGAGGTGCCGTCCATGGGTCCTGAGGGAGCTGGTGGATGAAGTGACCAAGCCACTCTCCATCATATTTGAGAAGTTGTGGCAGTCTGGTGAAGTTCCCACCGACTGGAAAAGGGGAAACATAACCCCCATTTTCAAGAAGGGAAAGAAGGAAGACCTGGAGAATTACAGGTCGGTCAGCCTCACCTCTGTGCTGGGCAAGATCATGGAGCAGATCCTCCTGCAAACTGTGCTCAGGCACATGGAAAGTAAGGAGGTGATTGACGCCAGCCAATACAGCTTCACAGAGGGCAAATCATGCCTGACAAATTTGGTGGCTTTCTACGATGGGGTCACAGCGTCAGTGGACAAGGGAAGGGCAACCGACATTATTTACCTGGACTTGTTCAAAGCTTTTGACACTGTCCCGCACAACATCCTTGTCTCTAAACTGGAGAGACATGGATTTGATGGATGGGCCACTCGCTGGATAAGGAATTGGCTGAATGGCTGCACTCAAAGAGTTGTGTTCAATGACTAGAGGTCCAAGTGGACATCAATGATGAGTGGTGCTCCTCAGGGTTCAGTACTGGGACCGGCACTGTTTAACATCTTTGTTGGTGACATAGACAGTGGGATCGAGTGCACCCACAGCAAGTTTGGTGACGACACCAAGCTGTGTGGTGCATCCGACACGCTGGAGGGAAGGGATGCCATCCAGAGGGACCTTGACAGGCTTGAGAGGTGGGCCCATGCAAACTGCATGAAGTTCAACAAGGCCAGGTGCAAGATTCTACACGTGGGACCATCACTTCTCTGGAAGATGTATTAAAACTATACTGTCTCAGGGCCTGGAATCGCTGTCACTTCTGTTCTGTCTGTTGTGAAAAATATGAACAAGTAAGCTACTGGGATGGTTCTGATCTATGAAAGGGGATTTAATCTCTTTTACAAATAGTTTGAATGTTACTCATGATACCAAGATGTAAGACTAGGTAATATAGGAGATGCCATCTGGTCCTTTTTACAGATGTTTCAGAAATTTCCCACAAGCACGTAAGCCATTTAGTGGGGCTGAGGAGAGCTCTGTTAGGGCCCTGAGTGCACCAACAGGTTCTGCAGCCTCTTTCCTCCTCCGACCATGGCTGTGAGGGCTCAAGACCAGCTCTGGCACAGTGTGACTGTAGCCTTGAGTCTGGCTGCTGGGAAAGAGCTGTGTGAGAAAGAGCTGGGAGAAGCCTCACTGGGGTCTCCCTTGCATCAGGGACTGCATTTGGGCTCAGTCCTGGCCCACATCCTTGTCTGGGCTGCATTGCAGGAGTGCCTGTGCCCAGCCTCGTGCCATGCTGACCTGCTGATTTGCCTTCCTGGCTTGTCCTTGGACCTGTGTCACCACCACAGACTTGTCTGGTAAACAGCCATTGGCTGTTCCTGGTTGCAATCCCCAGACCTACTCTGCTCCACTTACTTGAGCACAAAGCAACAGAGCCCTTGTCCAAGGGTCTTTTTCCTGCCTGCCTTGTTGCCCCTTGGCTCCAGGCTCACCTTTCATTGTAGAGCAGCCCCTCAACTGTGGCTCCCTAACAAGTTCTACAGGGAATTCAGGACTACCTGCACTATTGAGAAATAAAATTATACTACTCAGCAGTATTTCTGAACTGTTAAGTTCTAAATTACAACATAGACGTGCTTTATTAATTTGTATATTCACTACCAATTTCCAATCCTATTACTATCAACAGCTTAAACCAGAAGAAAGGCAATTACAGTGTATTCATTTGGGCTTGTTTAAAGGCACTTCGACATCTATGATATTATCATAGCTCAAATGTTTCTGTTACAAAACAGAATCAGTGTGAAAATGTGCAAATGTTGATCAGTTCTAACAAGAAAAGGTGATAATTAAATCTGATCTCTGCTTTCTTTTTATATTCTTCCCAAGACACAAAAAGAACAAAGGCACAGAGTGGTCTTGATATGCTTTAATGAAGTGCGATAGTATGCGCTAGCTAATTTGCAAATTCAGTTTCCAGCATTGTTCTTGTCATGTGCAATCTCTATTTATTTTGAACACTGACTTGTCTTGTTCTGTGATGCCTTTTTGCTTTCATTAAGCATATACTGAAATTTCAGTATATTTTTTAAAGATGGGCGTACACATTTCTATATTGCATGTTTTAAAGTAATACAAGTAAAGATACATTTTAACAAATTACAGACTTGGAACTTTATCCAAAAGATTATAAATAACATGTAAAACATATACCTAAGCCTTTAGAACAGTAAAATTTTATTCTGTGTGCTAGAAATTGACATAACCTTTAATAACATATAGTAAATTACTTCCGTTTGCCTTCTGAAGACAAACATTTTACTGTGATCATATTAGTTTCCGCTGGTTGAATTGGGCATGATTTTAAAAAATGAAACAAATTATTATTCTGTGCATAAAACAAAAGAAATCAATAGATATCTGTCTGATGAGTATTACATTAGTTTTCAGTCAAGCAAAGAGATATTTTTCTTTTCCTGTATCAGAGTTGGAGATTTCTTCAACACAACACAGTATCTCAGAATGATGGACTCAGTAATAATAGGAATTAATTGAGATCATTTAGCAACAAGCTTGCTGAATCTGGCAGCTAGGTTGGGAAATGTCCTTACCAATCCACAGTTAGTATTGACAGAATTGCATTAATTTCAGTTGTGACAGACAGGCCGGCAGTGTGCCCAGGTGGCCAAGAAGGCCAACAGCATCCTGGCTTGTATAATAAAAGAGTATGACCAACAGGACTAGAGAAATGATCGTTCCCCCTATACTCAGCACTCGTGAGGCTGCAATTTGAGTGCTGTGTTCGGTTTTGGGCCCCTCACCACAAGAAAGACATCGAGGCCCTGGAGCGTGTCCAGAGAAGGGCAACGAAACTGGTGAAGGGGCTGGAGCACAGGTCTTATGAGGAGCTGCTGATGGAACTGGGGTTGTTTAGTCTGGAGAAGAGGAGGCTGAGGGGAGACTTTATTGCCCTCTGCAACTACCTGAAAGGAGGCTGTGGTGAGGGGGGTGATGGTCTCTTCTCCCAAGTAACAAGCAATAGGATGAGAGGGAACAAACTCAAGTTGTGTCAGGGAAAGTTTAGACTGGATATTAGGAAAAATTTCTTCACCAAAAGGGCTGTTAATCATTGGGATAGGCTGCCTAGAGAAGTGGTTGAGTCACCATCATGGGAGGTATTTAAAAAATGTGTAGATGTGGTGCTTAGGGATATGGTTTAGTGGTGGACTTGACAGTGTTAGGTTAACAGCTGGACTCAAGGAATTAAAGATCTGTTCCAGCCTAAAAGATTCTGTACCATAGGACTTCCTTTTCATTTACATTATCAGTTTTCAACAGCAGTCAATAAGATGAGTCCACATCACATAACTCCATAAATCTCAACCTTTCGAAAGAGCTCTAAAGTCTTTTGAGATTTAAAAGTGCCTCCAGAGTGCACTGCAAAGCAGACAACTCAATGTTAAAGAAAATGTGATGGTGACACCTGATTTTCTGTCTCCAGTATCCCTTGCATGAGGAGGAGAATGCCTCTACGTGGATGCATTTGCTGTTTGTAGGGGATCTGAAGTCACTCAAAAATGCTGTAGACTACTGTCAACAGTAAGAGGAGGTTGAACTAGAAGGCATGGAAAATCCTCCAGCTGGCATTTTTGTGAAAAGGTCTAATCTTCTCAAGGTGTACTAGGCAGGCTCCAGCTGCACACAGCAAGTTAGGTCTTCCCAGAGAACTTGTGTTTCTGACATCTCTTTGGTGCTGTCCTGAGCCTGTGTGGACTGGGTCAACAATTGTCAAGTTCAGAGCCAGGGCTCTATATCAGGAAACAAAATTCTTTTAGCTGTTAGTGTGTTTAAAACAAAGATATTTTGTACTTTTTCTCCAGCTGAAACTTCATTACATGGAGACCTACCTCTGTTATATCTCTCTTTATATTAAAAATAAGCTTCCCTTTCTTGAAAAATGGCAGGCATGTGTAAATATTCTAATGTCGTTATTCATCAGACAGCAAACATTAATCTGGCTGAGCTGAGCTACAGTTACCGAACAAGCAAGAGATCTGAACAAGCCTATTTTTCTGCATTGTAACCATGCAATTTTAACTGGTACCCATGCCTCACCTTAAAAATATTATTTCAGGTAATATCTCAGTGCCTTTCTAGAAATTTAATTTAGATAGAGTTTATGATGTGATTTTTTAAAAATCTGTTTTTCTACTTGATGTGCTTACCACTATGGAACTGGTTTGTGTCTGTAGAGAGGACCAGAATATATGCATATGCATTGTCAGCTGACATGAGACATGCTAGAGAACTCTGTGAAGGAACTGAAATCTACTTAATGCAAGTCTCCATGTTGTAAGAGTCGGGTGCTGGCAGCTAAATTCTAATCTAATCTTGTATAATGACATCACTCAAAGGATGCAGCCAAACTTCTGTTTTCCTAGGAAAGATCTGCCAAACTGAACAGGCGTTAATCAGTGGAATAAACAGCAGGAATTTTACTATGTTATCAAGAAATTAATTTGAAAAAAAAAATTTAAAAAATCATAGAAATGAAGCTTCTACAAGACTTGCATTTTTTTTCTACAAAGTTCAAAAGTGTTCATTTAATTCATTCTTGGTGTAAAATGCTTTGAACCTCTCTAATTTCTACTAAGGTCTTGATATTTCTTCTATAGAATGCCATAAAATATACCTGACCTGTCAAGACTAATTGGATCCACTCTTTCCACTGCTTCGTATTTGTTCCTGGGCACTTAAGTTGTGCTTTAGCTAAAGTAATTATCCTCCTGAATATTTTGGAAACTGAAGGTAATGAGTTTAACTCAATCTGATTTGATAAATTTTGCAAGAGCAGAGAGAGATTATTACTGTCTGGCAAGAGAGAGAACCTACCTTTTTTGCAATGTATGATGGTAGGTAATTGCTGATCCGTATTCACTGATGTTTGGAGCTATTGTTGGAATGAAAATTACAATACTTTTGGGTACCTCTCAGTAAAGCTTCACTTTTTGTCTTTTTGTCTTTCACAGACTCCTAGGTCTCAATACAGCACTTTAATAAAGAATATTTTTAAAAAGTTTATTATGAAGATC
Organism: Psophia crepitans; assembly: GCA_013399095.1. Taxonomy (NCBI): domain Eukaryota; kingdom Metazoa; phylum Chordata; class Aves; order Gruiformes; family Psophiidae; genus Psophia; species Psophia crepitans. The sequence continues at coordinate 58,296 of VWZZ01002929.1, forward strand.
TGTTATGTGTAAGGGGATGGAGAAGCAGGGGAGGATTTAAAAGAGGTTGCTTTCCTGAGTTTGTCTCTAATATGCTGAGCAGAGTCTAGTCAGAAGTAAATGCCCCCACTGCGACTCACCAGAAAAGAGCAAGAGCTGAAAAGTGGAAAATTGCAACTGAGTGAAGGTACCTTAAAAACACATGGCACAAATAATACAAAATCCAATGTTACTTGCCAGTAGAAGTCAAAGGATGTGTTAGGATGTTGAAACTAACAAAGTAAGCGTTAGCCCTGGGTGGGTTTGATTTTATTCTGATGTAGTGTTCAGTTGTATATAATGCTGAACAGTCTTATGGCCAGACTATTACAAAGATGACAGTAATAAAATTATGAGCTGGAGGAGTGGAGGTTTCTAGGAGATTTTGTGGCAGATAAAATCAGAATTAAGAGCAACTTCTATTCACAATTCCTTAATCTGGGGCAATTTTTCTTCTAATGCTAACTCCAAACATCACCCCACAAGCTGCTGTCAGCCGTTGTGAAGATGCTTTGTGTGAACTGATCTCCTCTTCTACCTGATCGTGTGCTCAGGGGACACAATTTTTCCAATACTTAAGGTATCATATATCTTAACTCTTCTGATATTCATAGAGGATATGTGAAGACCATGCAACAACTACTAAGTAAGCCAACTAGACTATTTAATTATTCACTCTATTTAAGTAGTATTTCAGTAAGTAAGACTTCTAGCCATCTTGTTGCTATCTGATGTGATCATATAACAGTAAATATGGAATGATTAAGAGTTTATAAATTGAGGTAAATTTATAAATTTATCTCAATTTGATTGTGATTACAGAGAGCCCAAGATGAGAAACTAGTGTCCAAGCTAATGAAGGATCCTGATTTTTAATGTGATTATGTTAAAGAATTGGAGTTCATCAACTGAAGAAATCTGTGGGGAAGAAAAACAACAATGATCTAGCATAAATGCAGTTCAGTCTTTTTAGGAACCTCAGAACTGGAGTCGATACTGAAATGAGAAATAGCTTTCTAAAAACAGTGTGGATAATTCTTTCTCTGGATATAGCATAATGAAACAAAGCCTGAACTGTAGGTGTAACACAACAAAACAGAAGTGCATTTTTTCCTTGGCAGAACCTCTAGTTGATATAGCAATAAATGCAAAAGGAATAGAGGTGATAAGCAGCTATGCTGGTTTAAGATAATACTTTAATTTGTGAAGCACAGGTCGTAAATTAAACAACCTGGATAGCAGGAGGTTGTTGCCATATAGGACTATCTGGATAATCAACATCCAGGTAGGGAGTCTGATTCTCTTCTATTGCCTGAATATTTCTTCCATCTGTGGACCTTAATATAAATTGCTGAAGTATACCAGAAACTCAGCTTCTCTACAAAATATTTAGCAATAAATGTTCTTGAACACTCATAAAAATGTAAATCCTTATACTATATCAAAATCCCCAGTCAGCCTAGATAATACAACTTTTATGAAATAAACTGGCAACAAAAAAAAATTTAGAAATATGCATTGAGTACAGAGAAATACAGTGAATCCTAGCTGCTTAAACTGCTGGATCATCTAAACTCATCTTACATGAACAGCAATGCAAATTATTCTACTGAAATTTGCTGGGAGGCCTACTCAGC